>JAUZND010002632.1:0-33637 GCA_034780555.1 Coelogynopora nodosa
TAACGTTTAACCTTTACATATATTTCTCATTCAGTTTTTCTTATTATTCTTGCTGTTGTTATATTCATGTCCTAATCGTAATTTATGTATATTCTGTCTTCAGATAAATTGCCGTGTTCATTGTTATAAACTCCGTGCTACTATAACAACAAGTTCTTCTTTAATTAGCATACAAGTTTATTCTGTTAAGCAATACAATTAATTTGTTTGCCTCTAATCTAATAACGGACCCAACAATTAATGGATATGCTGAACCGTTTAACAAGAACAATCCACGAATGGAGCTCATGTTTCAAAAGACACTTTCTCGGCTATAAAAATAATGATAATTGGCTGCATTTTATGGCAATTGGTAGAATTCAACGGTCATTGTCAAGTTATTGTTGATTACAGGTGACTATGCCCTTTACCAATGATTTCCTTCGAATTGTACACCGATTAGTTTCCCACTTATCTCTAAATTATATTTGTGTTTTTGCACTCAATAACTTACCGTTTTTACACCACTGTCGATTGTTGACATGTTATAACTTTGTTAATTTTTGTTAAGATATATGAACAAATACTGCCCCAGTCGTTTGATATTGTGCAACCACAATACTATATTGTACTGCATGAATAGAACGAAAAAGTCACTACCCCTTTTCTAAAAATGGTTCACAACCTACCTTGTGATATAATAAAAATTACACAAAATCTGTTCAAAAATGGCAAGCAGGCGATTGTACTCCATCACCCAAGTACTCAATAATTGGCCATGTTTAAAATTCCAAGAGATGCCAGTCAAGTGAGTTACCTGGGTCGATATATTTTTCACGGAAATCTCACATTTTTAATTGCTATATTGAAGCCAAGGATTATGTGTATGAGAATCCCTATGACTATGTTTACAGTATTCTGGATCTACATCAAATGACATAAAACATATATATAAAAACACATCTCAACTTATATATATTATTCCCTTTGTAGATATTATATAATATAACTTATCACTTTATAAATAATCCAGATTTTTTCTTTCTTTATGGAGAGACCACATACTGTAATGTATACTTATGAGTGGGGCAAGTATCTAAACATGCTGTAACTGGAGGACAGATGGTCAACAAGAGAGTCAATACAAGTGAGTCGTCATTCAAGTGTGTAAGTATTATCAGTGAAGCAGGATGGACTTTAGAAAAAATCTTTCTCTAAATCAGGCACTTAAATTGTACTGTCATTTATGTCTTAAGTTAGGCGGAAAGAAGAGCAAGAAGACACCCCATTACCTTCAGACTGTAGACTGGTTAGCTATATTTATATTTTACGTTTCCACTTACTTTATCGAATTGAAATATTTTAACTGACGTCGGGGAGGTAAAAACTCCAATAAATTCATTTAAAATACGTTTGTTACCCCTTGAAAAATGTTAATGGAGTATGTTGCTAATATTCACCTTTACGTCTTCTATTTTTTAGTTATAATGCAAACAGGTGCATTCTTTGAAAGAAAAAAATTTATATAAATGTCAACCAAATGAATAATCATTCTACAACAACACATTTATTTATTATTGGGAACTTGATTTTCTAGAGTTTTGATGCAATATTCACAGTAAACCTTTTGAGCCGCAACAAATTTCGTTAGACATTCAACATGAATAGTTGATTTTAGTATTTCTTCGGCAGTCTTTACATAATGTTCAATGGATTTATCCAGCAAATCTCTAAGGCGGGTTAATTCTTGATCAAGATCCGCAAATTTCTGTTCATTTGTTGCATTAGGCTTTTTACTTAGGGCTACGGAACTGTCCTTGTGCTTGCGTAGAGTTGAATCATGTTCTTTTCGTAATTTTTTTATCTCTTTGTACTGGTATATTGCATCCTTAACATTTTCATTATGAAATTTATTCATTGGATTTGCATAGTCAAGCTTGCAGGATTCTGAAAATTTGATTTCAGCTTGGCCACACAACTTTTCACAAACACCTATTTTATATATTTTTTTCCCATCCATCACCTTAGAATCAGTTATTCCAGTTCCAAGCAATTTAAGATTTTCCCCAAAATACTGAAAAACGCTGTTTTTTTCTGTTTCCTTTGTTATTATTTCAGTAAAAGCAGCTTTTTTGCCGCGTAAGTATGGATTTGGTTGTAGGACAGTCTCAAACGCTTGAAAAAGCTTAGTTAGATTTACTTTCAAAAGTTCTAAATTTTCAGTTCCTTGTACGGTTTTACGATCATATTGGGTCACTATACGGTTAGAGTGAGACATAATAATATGCTCGCTTGCTACCAAAGTTTTCTTATCTCCTTAAATAAATCATTTGACATTTAAATTAAATTTAAATGATCTGGTTGATAATCGTTATTAACAGTATTATATTACGCTAAGATAACGTCTAGTGTTTTTCTTACATGCAAGTTAATCACAAATTAAGAAAGCAAAATAAACCATTTAAATGCGCGTAAACGTTTTATGCTTCGAACCAGTTACTTTATAAATATCAAAAAATTAGCCCAACAAAGAATAACAAACAAACAATATTGGAAATATGTCAATTCAATCAATAAGTCGCGATCTTAATTGAAGTCAATCAATAAGCTGAATACATAGGTAACTTTTTCTTTTACTTACTATTTAAAAATATACAGGTTCATGCACAAGCTAATAATAATAATACAAATTTAAAAATAATTAATGCATAGCCTATATCAATTGCTAAAACTATAGGGTAAATTGTGTAAATTAAACTCATTGCTCACGTAAAAAATTGACAATTTTTTTCCCCACTAATAAATACTTAAAAGCTGCAGGGGGGGGGGGGGGGGGGGGCCGGGTGACAGTAAAATATTTGGCCTCCTCAACAAAAGTTAAATATATAATCATAATTTTTGTCATAATAATTTTACGTTGAGAATGGCACCAAATGTAGAATAACATGTGTAAATATAGAAATACCATGTAGAGACAGCATATTCCCACATAATTAACATCAGAGTGAGTAAACTTATTGTAATGCGAACATTAAGATTAGCATTAACATTTACAGCATGATCAAGTTGGATCTTCATTTTTATCGACGACTATATTCACTAAAGATTTATTCGATGTTCATTTGTGCAAATATGCTGCGATATGAATAAGACAATATATTATAGATGAGAATGGCGGTCTTAGAGTTTTCTAATATTGTTATGTATTTTCTTCTCTATGTGATAACTACAAAAGATACACAAAGGATTGCAAATGAAAACCACAATAAAAGTAAAAGTTTTATTAAAATTAATACAAAAAAGCCAAGCTTTCACTTTTCATCAAGAAGGCTGTAGTAATAAAACTTTCACTTTTATTGTGTTTTTGGCACTCCTCACAAGTGAATTTTATTTGTCTTTATTTATCATAATACACAAAAGAGTTCAATGCCATAAATTTTAACTACAGGTGATACAGGTGATTTACAGGTGATACCAACTTTTGTTGCCTATAGGAGTGTATAATTTATATAAATGTTACCGAAGTACTGTTTCTGAGTATGCTTCAAGATGGACTGTTAAACTTATTGAATATTTCGAAAGCAGTGCACACTCATACCCCTCAAGTCGGTCTAAAGAAAAATGGGACTGTATGAAAGAAGTGTGTCAGGTTATCCTAAAAAAATTACTTTTTAAAATAAAAATGTAATAATAACAGTGTAGGCTGTTGTGCATTGACTGCCATATGATGAAGTTAGTGTCACACTTGAAACTTTAAAAAAATGGATCTTATCGATTCCAATAAACAAATTGATCTCATTTTATAGATTATTTAGTCAAGCATTGTCGATTTAGAATGGGAAGTGTCATGTCTTTTGTTGGTTTGTTACTAATCTTTAGAAAGTATATCGATACTTATTCACATCTCCTAATACACATATCCTTTGATACTCAGCTTAATCGATACACATGAAAAGTTGCATATTTAATAATTTGTTTATACTTACGAACAAATTACAATTAATACGCGAACCGACTACTATTAATACGCGAACCGACTACTATTAATACGCGAACCGACTACTATTAATACGCGGACCGACTACTATTAATACGCGAACCGACTACTATTAATAACAATTTTTTATTACTTTTCTCAAAATATACCTTTTTCTTTTAAATAGACTCGGCATAATTTTCAAGTAATATTTTTCTTAAAATAAATCGATCCGAGATTTCTATAAAATTAAATAAATATTATATAATAACACAATACCTACTAGACGTTAAAAATGTTATATTATAAAAACTACATAGGAAGACCAAATAATTTGTATTACTTTAACTAAAGTATACTTTACAGTATAATAGCAATAGTAATTTGGTGTAGTTTCCAAATATAAAGGTTTATCTATAGAAATGTAATATTATGTACTATTTATACTAGATACAAATTTATTTCAAAAAGATCAACTTTGAAAAGTATTTTGATTTTTACAATGTTCTTATCTTTTCCACATTACGCGGGAAGATAGTTTTAAGCATTTATAGGCCATATACAACATGGTGAATGAAAAACCCTATGGAAACATATGCTATATACAACATGGTGAATGGAAGACCCTATACGGAAACATAGGCCATACAACATGGTGAATAAAAGACCCTATGGAAACATATGCTATATACCACATGGTGAATAAAAGACCCTATGGAAACATATGCCATATACAACATGGTGAATAAAAGACCCTATGGAAACATATGTCATATACAACATGGTGAATGGAAGACCCTACGGAAACATAGGCCATACAACATGGTGAATGGAAGGCCCTAAAGAAACATATGCTATATACAACATGATGAATAAAAGACCCTATGGAAACATATGCTATATACAACATGGTGAATGGAAGACCCTATGGAAACATATGCTATATACAACATGGTGAATGGAAGACCCTATACGGAAACATAGGCCATATACAACATGGTGAATGGAAGACCCTATACGGAGACATATGCTATATACAACATGGTGAATGGAAGACCCTATGGAAACATAGGCCATATACAACATGGTGAATGGAAGACCCTATACGGAAACATAGGCCATACAACATGGTGAATGGAAGACCCTATACGGAAACATAGGCCATATACAACATGGTGAATGAAAAACCCTACGGAACCATAGCCTACATATCTTGTAATTGGTATCTATATACACCTGAAGCTTATCTGCAGTTTGTTAGAAAAATCATAGATTTAAACAAATGCATAGAAACTACATATATATATATAGAATATATAGTTAAAATATATGGAAAAAATTAACTTTTTAAAATGATATAAATGTATAGCTGGAGAACCTAATGAATCCTCATGAACTAAACAATATGCAGTTTGAATAAGTTCTTTTTTCGTTATATGCAGCCAATATGGAGAGATACGGCCGTGTTACTCATCTGATGAGAACCACAGCATTATTTTCACTAAACGAACGCAGTAATTTTGCAAGTGTTGAAGGCGGTCTAGAAGTACATCTTTAATGTAATTTAAATGGATTGGCAGTATATAGTCCAATTTTTAGCTGTTATAAGACCGAAGCAAAATTTGAGCAGTCTTCTCACAGATGCGACGAATAATACGAATGTTGAATATTTCACTTTTACGTGTATCCTTACTCTGCAAATAAGCTCCAAGTTTTTATTTGTAATTAATTAGGAATTCTACGGTTTGCAATTCTAAATCGATTTTATATAGATATATATAGTAAAATCAATATCCATTATAAAAATACATAAAGTTTTGCCAAACATGATGAACCATGTCATAGTCATAGATATATATATATATATATATATATATATATATATATACTGTTTCAATGCTGTAGAGTAGTTTTAAATATCTATTTAATAATACATAATACGTATACATCATAGATATCTTCATTGTTTAAATGACTAGATAGGCAAATTTACCCCGATAACGGTAATACGCTTGTCATGATCACATCGGGGAAAATTGTAGCGTCTGTAGTTATAAATATCTATGGTATATATAATATTGTGAGATCAATATGCATAGTATGGTATCCATGAAAATTAAATAAAATCATTTAAACCAGTTAAATAAAATCATTATATTTCAATAAAATAAAAAAGTTTCAATAGTTTTGCCGCCTATAAGCTTATTTTAATCTGAAGTATTTATATAGTCAGCATAATTTACATTTTAAAATTTAATTTTTAAAATGTCACTAACAGAACTTGATGACAAAGTTGTCAAATATTCAGAACATATAAAATTATTGGATAAACATTTAACCGAAACATTAGAAAAAGTTGAGTATATCATTCAGCCAAATCCACATCTAAACAAAAAAAAGAACATCATGAAACAAATGTTTAGAAAAGAGGAACAAAGAACCAGTGTATTTCAAAGGTTCGGCGAAGCTCTTAAAATTTTAGGAGCCTCTGTATCTATTTTAGATGAAGACAAAGGAACCGTGTTTATCAAGTTCGGGACCGCTGAAAAACTCTATGGTCAGTCCGAAAATGAATTTATGCATAAGGGTGTGACCAAATTTTTGGAACCAATGAGACAATTTTTGGAACAAGATGTTATGGAAGCTCTTGCTGAAAAGAAGAATCTTGACAAAGTAAGAAAAGAGCACGATAAACTTCTAAATAAACACGATGGTGTTGCTACAGAATCTGCAGAATTAAAAAAAATAAAAGCTAAATATTCAGCTGATTTATATCAATACAAAAAAATACTTAATCGTTTGTTTCAATCTCCTATATATATGGAAACCTTGGGAAATCTTATTAACTTTCAAATTAAGCACTGTAAAGACGGTTTGCGAATTTTACATCAATTAATAAATGATTAATAATTATGTTAAGCAGTTACCACAAACAATTTTTTTTTTAGTACCTTGTGCAATGTGATAATTTGACAATAAAATAAAATTTCAATATCCTTTTTTAAATGGTAATTTAATTGCTTTTTTAAAAGATCAATTGAGCAAAAAATATGTCTATTCATATTGAGTAAATAACATAAATATAAATTTAATATATTTTATGAAATGCATAAAAATTATTTATAAAATATATACAAATTTAAATTTTGAACAGGTTAAACAAAAAATATGACTGAAATAAATACATGAATAATTATCGTATGGGTCAGAAAATCATGAAAATCATTTGGGATTTTAAAAGATAGATTAGAGTAATAGACAAGTAAATAGACAAATAGGCAATGCTATTAGACAAGTAATAGCAGTAGTATATGAGGGGCACCTCTTAACCATCTAAAAATAGTAACATAACTCATCGGCCCGCCCCCACCTGAAACCGTAAATATTCCTCCCGAAACAGAAAGTACCCCTCTCCACAAATTTAAAATGGTGTACAATCAGAATCGAGTATTAGTTTTTTGGTTGCTATGGCTTCCTATTCACTTAATTTAAACAAGCTCAACGTCATTTTCAATTAATTTAAGGTCACAGAGATAGATTTTATTATTTACCAATAGATTACACATAGTATAAATAAATGGTAGTACAATAATTGATCATTGAAGTACAATTATTTATTTTTCCTAATACGATGCATTACGTCCATACATTGCCCGATAAGGGTCATTTCAATGAGGATTCTAATTAAGTCAATGTCGCTGAATTTGATTTGCTAATTACAAATTGACCAGAGATACCTTAATGGAGTAATTTATTATTCAACTATTCTATTATTCAATTATTGATTTCCAAAATACGATGCATTGTATTTTCCGACTAAGTCGAGCTAGTCGTTGAGTTCAATTTTGTTACTTAGAAATAGGTTTTTCGAGTACATTTATGGATTTTTTAATACGATGCATGCATGCCTGATTTGCTGATCACGGCGTTCATACCGACTAAATCCAGCATAGAAATTCATTTGAGATATACTCTGCTATAAACTGTTTACTTTACCTCTCTCCATTGTAGCTGGAGACATTGAACCTATTCTCTATTTTATATTTATATAACTATTATTCTAAACAATTACTTCTATGTATCTTTTACATATGTTGTTCCATTTGCAGACATTGAACATATTTTCTATTATGATCTATCTGTTATAACTATTTATTCCATTATTACTATTTTATTATTATTCTATTATATGTATCTTTTATATATTATGTTCCTATGTTGCTCCTATGTTGATCCTAGGTTCCTATGTTGTTCCTATCTGTAACAATTTATTTCATTATTACTATTATGTATCATTTATTTATGTTGTTCCTATGTTGCTCCTATGTTGTTCCTAGGTTCCTATGTTGTTCCTATATGATGTTCCTATGTTGTTCCTATTTAAAAGCACCCCCTTTTACTGGAATTAAAGCCAATATATTATTATTATTATTATTATTATTATACTAGTAGTATTAAAGCGTTACACGTATTTACCATAATGATACCGTAAGTATAATGTGTGATAAATGGTTAGGAATATATATGAAGGTATTAATTTAAATGATTTATTTTCTTTCCTAAAGTTGGCATATATAACATCTGACACAAATATTTAAAAGTTTATGAACGTAACTTATATTGTGAGATTAGAGTTTAAAATATTAACATATGGAACAAATGTTTCCAATATTAAAAACTTCACCTTGAAATAATTATCATATAACATAACGCCGTATATTTTCATATTTTTATATTTTATATTCATATTTTTTAATATGAATAATTAAAATATTCCCTATAGCTATACGTACAACAACTAAAATGATAACAAAGTTGTTTGTATGTTTCAAAATTTAATCAGTGTTTACATGTAACAACGGAAGTTGCTAATTTCAGTTTCAGCGTCTAGCAAATGGCTGTATTAATTGGCGCAAAAATAAGTTCGTATTATATATTTGTTTTTATAAATGGTACAATTCTTACAAGGATATATTCTGCAATAATAACTGTTTAATACATTTTAAAATATTGTAATCAACTGTTATATTTTTTAACATTTTCCTGCTTTGTCAATTAGGGTCCTAAATTGAGCTTTGCAGCCTTGCCATATTTATGCTTTTAAAGAGAGCTTTAAGTTTTACACTAATATCATTTTCCTTTAATAGGTTATGTTCATACACATTACTGGCTCACACTTCTTAAGCAGGGCATATTTTGTTTATGTACAGTATGTCATAATGAAGTTATGAGTTATAACCTATAAGTATAGTATACTATATTAAATTATGGTGAATAAATGTCAATTTTTAAGACATGTCATATGTATAGTTATAATATACATATAGCTAAATAATATACTACATGTGTAAAAATATAAGTCCTTGTTGTTAGTAGGTAAAACAATCCAAAATTATCTTTTTAAACTTTAAAGCCAAACATTTATTTAAACATTGTCATATATATTATACATTAATTAAATATATTTTTTTATTTTATTTCTATATTTTTAACAATATAATTTTTTTAAATTATTATGTACACTATTTATATGATTATACAGCCACAGGGTCAGGGTAGTATAAAATATTTAAATAAATTATTATACTGATATTACAAAAACATTATTATACCATGGCATGTTTTAAATTAATAATGACATTTATTATTGTCTGTTAGTATTAATGTTATTATTAAAATTACAATTATTTACAATTAATATATACTTAGGAAAATTATATGCATTTGAATTTTAGTAATAGTCATTAAAACTCATTAATTATTTTATTCTTTTACTTTAGCCAGGCAAGTAAATATTTGCATATTTATATGAATAAGCAATTCAAAACTAAAAAATACTGCCAATATACATACCATATTTATTCTTTACTTTTATTTATATGACCTTGTGATAAAAATTTAGATAATCAGATATGATTGGTATTACAAATAATAATATAACATTTATTATAATTAATTTATATTTAATAATAAATTTTATGTAACTTAACTTATTCATGTCAGTAATATTTCTTAATTAAATAATATATATTGTATCAAAATAATATAATATATTACTGTTTTCACACATTCATCTGGTTAATAAATATTGTTTATATAAATTAGTAATTTTGTTTGGTCATATAAATAATAGTAGCCAATGCACTGCACTCATCACATAAATTAGCTGTATTTTTTATTTTAATTTGTATAATAATATATTTTTATTTCAATAAATGCTTAAAAACAGCACTAAAAAGTCCTCTCTTACACTACTATTAATACTATACATAAGGAACTTTTGTGCATTATATTTATGTATTTTTTAAAATTTGATTCATATATATTTTTTGTAGCAAAATGTTGTCTAATACACATATTATTTTACCCCTAAAATTAGTTAAAGGTGAAATTTAATGGATTTATTTTTAATATTAAAAAATGATTTAAAATTTATTTAATTTATCCTTTATAACAGCTGCTTTATAAGTTGTCTGGTGTCATGGATTAAGTTCTGTAAAAATGTTTTTATAACATATAAGTGCTTGCTGTCAAGAGTAGGAATAATTTGGAGGAGGTATTGCCCACTTCCCACCACTTTACATGGATTTCTGACCATGTTCTCTCACTAGATTCTTGTTTCTATGGTAGGATAGGAAAATCTATGGACTATGGTTTAGTAATATGTTAATATTATTAGTTTTTTTTAGAAATGTACAATTTCAGTAGCATTGTTATATTCTTGCTTCAAGTTTTTCACTATGGTAATTTTCACAATACTATGGCAATTTTTTATGCAAAATAATGTAGAAACATTACTAATGTGCATTATATATTGTTTATATTATATAAATTACAAAGGAACATGTATTGTTTATTTCTCCAGTCAGTTTTCAATATGTGAATTAAATACCATCAGGAGAAATAATTATTTACAGTTTTTCCACTATAATAGAAGATTATTAAAAAAAATATGTATAGATTATTATTATTATGAGAAGGAAGTTTATTAATTTTTAGCAAATTATTTTTACTTGGCCACTCATTTATGTATATAAAATATTAATTTAGGTATTTTCTATAATTTTAACATACATATTTCAGTGTACTATATATTATTGACTATGTCTGTTAATTATTCAATTTAATGCTAGGATTTCAGCAATCAGACTATATAAAACCATTGGTTATATAAAAGAATAACAGTATCCCAGAACTAATAATAACATATACAGCTTATTATTTGGCATATTTTATTAGTTAATTTCAGTTTGATGTTGTAAATTAATTATTTGTAAACATTAAAAAAAATCCTAACTTAATATATTTGACTGGTTATAGTCATAGCAAAATGTAGGCTATGCATATTAAAATTATGTACATTGGTGTTAAAACTCCCAGATCACTTTGTTAGTTAGTTCATGCATAACAATTGAAAATATTTTTGGGTGGGACCACTCCTCTCAATCTGCTGAAGATATTTCTAATACTTTTTCAACATCTTTCATTCATTAGCATGTTTAATAGTTTTTGAAATGGTTAGCTATTTGTTACAGGTTATTTTATGTTAAATGTACATGTTGTTGAGGTGTGTCATTTCATATATGTCAAGACCATTTTATCTTACTTCAAAGGATTTGCATCTTTTAATTGTTTAGTATCCTTTCAAAAGAATTCAGTTACAAAAATATGTTGATCTAATTTTGTTTGAAATGATGTGCATATCACAGCATCCTTTACATACATTTTTATTCTAGTTCTACCAAAAATGTTCATTACCCCTTACTCAATGATGTAACTATAGCCATAAAATTTCTGATGATCTCATGGTATGCAATGTAAATATTTTTTATGGATTTTTAATTGTTTGAATATATTCCCAATGCTAATTTCATTAAAGTGGTTCAATCTGGGCACTGGAACATGTTGTTTAAAATTATTTGCATTTATTTTATGTCCCTGTAGTTATATTACATAGTTTGTAGGTTTATTTCAAACATATTCATATGTTATTTGATTGATTTGTTATTACTTAATTGTTCTCATTATTCTTTTTTCTCTTTTACCAAATTTCCATTGATTTATTTTTATTATGTTTTTTGTGTTTAAATACATACAAATTATGTCTATTGGTGTGTTAATGCTATTAATGGTTATAGCAACCAACTCTCAATGGTAAAGTAACCATATTGAATATTAGTAGTTTGCATAAACATGTTTAGTCAATTATCAGATTACAATTGAAATAATAACACAGTAAATAAATTACATTCTTAAACTTTTCACTTACGCCAATTTTAGTTCTAAAATTAGGTTCAATACTATTATAATGTATCATTCATTTTCTTATAACAATGTTAGACCCTTTTCCCCTATATTTTCAAAATTAATATATTTCATACCAGTTATTCTTTATTAGCAATTGGGCTGAAAGTGTTGTATAATTCTATGTTTGTTAAATATTAAACACTAGTAATATAATGACCATTAAATTGCAATGTTTATAATAAATATATTCCTACATTACTTGGTTAAAATTAAAAATGTATTTTATTAAGGGCACTTATTACAATATGCTGTTCTCATCTAGACTGTTAATTAGCTTTGTAGTTGTAATATCAATAAAAGATAATTATTTTATCTGAACAGAACACCTAAACCTTACAAACAATAATTTGTTTGAAAAGATTTGTTACTGGTAAAGTTGATATATACTGAGGGAGGAAAAAAGTAGTGAACATTTGTATTGATCCTCACCAGTGACAAAGAAATTATGTGTCTTTTATAGTTTGTTAATTGTTTAATCAATTGCTGAGATGAAATCGCATTTATGATGTAACAGGGTTGCCACAAAACTTGGAACATTCCTTAAATTTAGAAACTTAAAATCCCGACCAGGAATGGTCATTAAAAATATCTTCAAACAGTAAAAATTTTGAAAAGTACTTAATAAATTAAAGGCTACTTAGTAATTTTCATGACAATCAGATATTTTTTTGTCTAAAAGGGCAACATGTGTTTTTTATTGGATTGGAAGTAACAAACAAATTCTTCATCTTTTAAAAAAATGGTATGGTTCTATATAAGGTACACAATTCTATCTAAATATGATTTGTCTTATAAAAGATTAATAAAAAGAGACTATGTGAATACTTTAAATGATAAGTTAGCAGTAAGCGAAAAGAAGCACTTGTCATGTACTTTTTTGGTTTTTTGTATTCTATTTAAACTGTGTAGGATTCCATTTAATATTTCTGTGTTTTTTTAATTTGTTTTTATGTGTATCATTCAACAGTTTTTATTAATTAATGAATTAGATATTAAAAATCAGGGGAAAATCATTGAAAACACAAAGAAACATAATGTAAAAATCGGGTAAAATTGTTAACTATAAGGGTGACAACCCAATTGTATACCAATTAACACTATGCTATTTCAATATTATTTTAGTTTTTGATATTTACAGGGCTGAGAATTTCCAGCCATTTTGGTAGAAATTCCACCAAAAGAGGGTCTTAAAAGTTAGGTTTTGTAATTTATTTAAAACTGCAATGACACATGTTTGGGGATAGGAGGGGTTCAAGACAATTAGGCGAATTCAAAATTTGACAAACTGAATGTACAACTGCTTTCAACTGATTGACAGCAGATTCACATTTGAAAAGTAATTTATGAACTTATGTTACTTATATATGTTATCTACATTTGATTGTGTGTGTTATAATGTGTTTTTAGTATATTATATTACTTTTGTAGTGTATTTTCTTTGCATTTATCATGTACAAAAATGCACCTACACACATACATTATTGATATTTGTTTGTGTGTTTATTATAATGTGTAGGGCTTATTATCTAAAAGCATAACATGTTTACCATCTTGTAGTGGTACGGTTTGTGAATTTTGTTTAAAAGAATCATTATGATTGATTAAATAAATATTTTTTCAAAACTAACTTACTCTAAAGGTGCCAATTATTGAAAATAATAAATTAGCTATTTATGGTCTTAGAGACTATTTAGATATTTTTTAAGCCTTAAAACCTTTAAAATATTCTGCACTTGGTTCTGCTCACATACCTATGCAGTGCCCAAATACCTTTTCTGCCAAACATGACCAGAACCATTCTCAGCCCTGTATTTAACTTCATAAAATTGCTCTCCCTCTGATATAATAAACATTTCTTTCTGTACTAAATTTTTTAGATAAAACAAAATGCCATAAGTACAACAAGTTTTGTAAGTTTGTGTAATATGTACATTTGTTATAGAAAGAACTGTTGGTTAAAGTGACTAGTTTATTTTATGTATCTCGGTTTTAATTATAAAAGATAACCTTGAATTAAAATAAGGAAATCAAATGCCATTTTAGGAACCTATTTCCCTTTGTCAATATGTATTATTTTAAAACAGCATGTTTACTTTGTTTAATAACAATACTTATTTTACATTTAATTAACAGGATGATTTTGTTGTAAACAATGAATTTAATTAATTCATTACTGAATCACAAAGATTATAATATATGTATTATACCAATGCATTCAGAGTGAGCCTTTTAAGTATTTGTTCTGATTAGTAATTTCATGAGAATGCATATAATAATTGTATAACAAAAATCATTAAAACGTCATATACTCAATAGGCTTTATCAGTCTTGAAAGGAATATATTGATATGAAACCTTGGCTTTGTGCAATTATTAATTTGAACCCTAGCTGTACCATTTGCTTTTGGAAGCCTATTCGGCTAAAGTAGCAATCAGATTGACCTACTAACATTTAATTATCATAAGATTGGGAAAATGAACTGATGTTCCCCATCATTTTAATTTATTTTTGGTGCTTAATAAATCTTCATAAATCAGTAACTAATAAAAATAATTTTGAAGAATCTAGATATCAATAAATCTTTCAGCCTGCAGACAATTCGTCTTACAAAATAGGGTTTTTTTAAATTAATTTTAAGTATGGATTACATTATTAAGTTCATTTGTATATATTTTATTGTAATATATGATGTCTAATGTGTATTAATCATGTAGCCTAATGAAAATTACGATTATATTGTTCATTTTGAGTAGTAAGTGATCAAACACTCATGGATCATTTTGCCTCTCTAAACATTTTATTATTGTCGATTTTCATCTATACATAGTCGAATTAATCTTTTTTTAACAATGATTTCATTATTTTAACGAAGGTCAATCTTATCGTTCGCTTTATTGACAGATGTCCTAATTATTCGTTTTTCTCATTTGTAGTAGCGGCAAATTAATTTTTCCTATTCATCCTTTTGAAGTAGCTGTCCCGCTATCTAGTCGATCTGTTTTAGGCATGCTAACTAACTGGGGATAAACATTGGGTCAGATTATAAGTGATCCATAAACCGAATTGATTTATCGACTAGTAGGACGATAGAAGCACACACAAACCAACCTTGTCTATGCGGCGGTCGTGTTAGTAAAGAGAAAGAAACGGAGAGGGGAGTAGCATTGCTGCGGCCTTCTTTCTGTTTCCTTCCCTCGTGTGTCCAACGAAGAGAGATAGATCGACTAACGGACAGACTCACTGGCTGTCTGTTTTTCGTCCGTTTCTCTTCCTTCCTTGCCTTCCCTATCTTCAAACACAAACCTTCCCCAAAGTGTGACTGAAGGGTATTACGTATGTCCCACGACGATGCTTTGCTGGCCTTATGCACTATGCTTTCAATGATGGCCTCCTCCCATTCCAACTCTTCCTCATTTTCTTCATAATTATTATACGCCTGTTCAAGTATCTAGATACTTTTCGTGTACAAGATATGCTATTCGCACATTTTATGGTTTAATTCTGATACACTTTATGTGAAACTTGAGAGTTTATCATTCAGAAATATATTAATTAACACAAAATGCATGTACATTTCTTCTTTCAAGTTGATTGTCCGTTATTTCGAGTAGCGATTGTGGAGACATAGTTTAGCTGTCTAGTATACTTAGGCATTAATATTTCGGGTGGGCATCACATGACTCTCAGATTACTGAATCCTGGGCTTTGTTAGAGTTAGTATGGCCAGGCTCAAATGTCAACTCGCTAGATAATATGATATTAAGATAAAAGGGTCGATCGATACTTTAGACTAGTGTTCTTTACGTGCCCAAACTTATCGGCACAACGAAATGTATATTTGTACTCATTGTTTGTTGCCTTATGGCATTAACTCACTAACGCACCCCTATAACGTGTTTTGTGTATGCATCTTTTTCAGGTTGCATATAGGATGAGGTGACATAGCGTTAACTATACCGGCATTGCCTTCCTCCTCTCAACACAAAGTGGATTTAAAATAAAATAAAATGCGAAACCGGAAGATTCACACTTAATTCATTGGATGTTATAATACTGCTACCGGCACCTCAACTAGATCCATGTGTTCAAGTGCAATCTGTGATCCTTTTAATCACACTTACATCAGTTATTCATCTTTTTATTTCACCAACGTGCTTGCGTGAATTGTGTATCTACGCGCGTGCTCCTGTTGTTGAAATGGACAACACGGAGTTAACCTCGCCGGATCACGTAATGATGACTTCAGGGCCGGGCCCCGGGGGGGACAATCACTGGCGGAATCAGCATAACAGTCACCTAACTAAAACGCATATTACAACTACAGGGAGCAGCGGTCCAATTAACGACGTCTTAGCAACCAACCAGCATCTTCAACTCCTACTTCAAGGGAAGACCAACGCCGAGAAACAGTTGCAACGTGAGTGCCTCACTAATTTACTCCTTTAGATAATAAATTATTTCTCATTCTAGTTTTAAACTTTTATTTTAGACCGGTATATTGTCATGATATTATGCTGTGCATAATATTTTTACTTGTTACGTAAACGGGCGTGGATTTATTAGGGTAATCCTGCAGCAACATTTATTCGAAGCATATATTTCTCTTCCCTTCCTTCGTCTTTTTCATAGCTCTAGAGAGCTGCTTGCTTTTAACCCAGCTAAGTAAACATGGTTCTAGGAAGACAGAAAAAGAGTGAAATGAACACACTCGCACACTAACAATTGGTGGCTATATTTTCCCCGCTCTCTTGACTTGCTCCACCGATTTCTTGCCCGCCCGTTCCTGTATTGTGTGTGTGTGGTTGTCTGTTAAGTAGGATCTACTGGTTGCTAGGTTACGGCCCAATAGAGTATAGAGAAACATTTATTAGTAGAGAAGAAGAGAAAGGCTGGTGGCTGTTGTCCTCGTTCGTTTCCTCTCTGCCTAACTAGCCAGACAAACAAGAGACAAGTCCTCAATCTATGTTTTATTTTCTAACCCTCCCTCCCTCATAGTCTCCTCTATCCATTCCTTTTATTGTGCTTTGGAGAAATTAAATATAGAAATGCCAACCGCCGACCTTGTTTCTGTAGTCTGACTGTACCTTTAACCATGCTCCTTCAAGCAATTTGTTTGTTTATTTTGTTACATTGATCGATATTATATACTCTATAGTTACTATACCATTTCATTTCACATATCGTGACGTAAACAGCTCATTTAATATTAGAGTACAACCATGATGAATACCTGTTATTACATTACTTTACACTATATAGTTGAAGGAGTACGGAAAAGTCAGGAATTGCCAGCGAGGAAGCTTGACTGTGTGGAACCAATTGCATATTATAATATTATTGTACATATTTTAAATGTATGAATGAAAGTGATTCATCGTATTGTAAACATTTCAATATGTACATAATTGTGCAGTGACTTAAGCGTGTCACTCTACTAATTGTCCCTCCGTCTCACAATAGATTTTAAATACTAATTTAAAAGAGTAAGGGTAGTGTGTAGGCCTACCGATTATTCCGTGTGTACTACGACAGGTTTTCTAACACTTACAATGCATACTACCTATTTTCTTTCTTTCTACTGTGAATACTGACCATTGCTTTGACTAGTCGGATTTAATTCCCAACAGTTACTGTCATTTACTGTGTGTTTGCATGCATTCTACTCACCAACCCATTATCTCTACTGCCTATATCGTTGTAATTGTATGCCTAGCAATAGTAACGTCTCATACAGTTTCTCTGAGGTCATCTGGGATTTATTATATGTTGCAGTACTGTAGTTAGTCATCTTTTCTTAGTTTGCACTCCTAAGTGAGTAAGGTTGCTCAAACAGTGCTTGCGTGAATTTTACTGCTAGGTACACATGCCTATATTTTGAATGTTTATTCTATGAATAACCTATTTGGTTAAGGGCATACGTGTTATATTTATATATATTTAATGCTTTTTCGTTTATTCATTCTGATGTTGAGGTGTATGTTTAAATTTCCTTTTTTATTGTTTGCAGCTTTTGCGGAAACTATTCTGAACTATAAGTTATCTGTAGGTTGTTCTTCATTAATTTACATATTCACAAATCAAAAAGTAGTTATTTCAATACGAAGTGAAAATTACTTCCTGTCAATTATTGATTCTTTTGCAATACTTTTTTAATTATTGGATATAAAATATTACACTATTAACTAAACATTGTTATGTTGTATTGAGCTATTGAATTGATATTATACATATATACAATATATATAAATTTCAGTTTTAATATTTTATTTTTTGTTAATATTGATTCATTTAAAAATGATCCGTTAAACTTATATTCGTTTTGAAATCTTCCGTTGATAGAGTATAAATAATTATTAACTTGTAAGCTGCACTACGCATATTTTCATCTTACAGAATTTTACCACTTTAATAATTAAATTAACAAAGTTTATATTATAATCATGCATTCTCTAACCAGCTTTAAGAGCCACCTACATACAATACCTGGAACTATAAATGTCAGATCGCTGGGAGGGTTCTCTGTGAATCGAAATAGTTAATTAACGACTATTATATTATGTCAGGGCGGTCTTTTGTTTACTCACCACCAGTTTTGCGTAGGTATACTACTTAGTTAAGCATTGATCTCAACTTTGAAGGATTGTCTTTTAATATTTAACTGTCTAGATATAGGTATAATATGTTTACTGTGAAGTGTGCTGATATTTATAGATGAAGGAGGTTGCTAGCTTTTTTTTATATCACAAAACCTAAGACAGCTGTAACCGCTTCTCTAAATTCGGTGCCGCTGCTGAGTAATCTGTAAATATTTTCATCGTAATGATGCCGGTGTTGCTGTGTGCATATTGCACATAGATCGAATTGGTGATGTTGGATGGAATAGGTTATTTCTCAAATGTTTGTAAACATATCTCCCCAGGCTACCATCTCCGTGTTCTTTGATGTCTTTTTTAACACCTTTTTTTCTTGGTGAATATGATTCATCCCGATTTTCTCCCTCTCTGATTTTTCTCGCTGGCTACCTTATTTTCAATCTATTCCCAACTCATAGTTATAGTCCATTTTACACTAGCAATATTTAACGCTGTCAGTATTTCAAATGGCGATTTGATGATCTATGTTAATAGAGATACATATAAGGTTGTTTTTTGTTGATCAGGTGTGCTGTCGTTGTCCGACACTAGATTAGTAGAATATTTATATTCATAATGATCTAATTTTTGCGTGCATGTACAACCTGTGTTTAATTAGTTACTTAGATAGATTTTAAAGCGGACATTTACATGTTTCATCCAATGTGCATGTCATTTAATATTCTTTTTAGTGTTCGTTCATTGTTTTTACGTTCTCAAATTTAAATGGATGTAAATTATAACCGTGTCCTACTGATATAAAAGTGATAGACTAAAATTTGTAGCGAGGTGAATTTATAGAAATTCAGAATATAATATACAATCCACAACTTAGCCCAGCACATTATAAAATAAGGTTTTAGTGTCTTACTTCTTAAAAATGTGTTCATGCATATGACCTCCAAATATTAATTAACGATATATCTTTTATTAATTTAAAAACTTAATTTTCGGGACCTAAATATAGTACCTAATGTGGGATAATTGGCTACTATACTAATATTTTTAAATTGTAATATTCTATCAGTAATTTTACTTTGTACGTATTAGTTCATATTAAAAGCAATGTTTCTGAGTGATTTTCTAATATTTCAGAATAGTTTTTTTACCAAGTTTTCACTTTATTTTCTTGTTGTACTCATCGACTTTAGAATAAACCTATAAACGAGTGTATGGTTGACCTTGAAACTAATTATTATTGTTATGATTTTGGTTGATATTTTGTGTAGGCGGTATAACAATGGCTTAGATCTTTATTATTTACTCAAAACTTGTTTTTGACATGCGTGGGAAGGATTCGTTGACACTTTGATTCATTCATGACCATTCATGACTTTATTTTAGGCCTTGTTTCGACGTGCATCACTACTATGTTTGCATTTATTACTATTAATATATATATATATGCACTCCAATGTTATAGTTTTTCAAATAACTTGCGAGTAGTCTCAAGTCGGCTTGTTGATATTTGTTTAGACAATGAACCACTCATTCGAAGTCTATACATACCTTTTGCTTGGGAACGGATGGTAATGCCGTTGTAGTGCTTAAAGTCATTCACTGCTAGCTCCTACCTGTTTAGTTATAGTCGGAAGTCATTATAGTAGTGGGCATGTAATTATCCGCCTATGTTAATGTGAGAAAACATTTTGGGTTGTTCTCCGTCTCATAAAAATATACAAAAATTGTGAGTGATCTTAAAAATTTAAAGTTATTATATATGATAATTAGATAAAGCAATGTGTAGCGAATATAAAATACTGATTAAAACACATATCGATGTATTGATTACATGTTTTTTTATCTCCGGTGGTATCTATTTAATTCTGTTTATTTGACACGGTGATCAAATATTTTTTTCGTTTTAAAATGACAATTTTTGTAATTATAAACTATCAATTTATATTAATGCAGTTATTTGATTTACAAACCTTCACTCGCTACATGGTTATGCGGAGTTGTGCGCGTTATATTGCGTTATTGTCTTTTAAGGTCGCAAAACCTGGCCGTTTAATTTGGTGACACACTGAACTTCAGAATCGTCAAGTTTACTGTTTCGTATCGATGCTATTTATATATGTTGCACATATATTTTTGTGAAACAGTTTTGTTAAAAAATAAACATTTGTATTGTAGGAATACATATATTAAAAATACTTTAGTGTTGCGTATGTTTGATATTACATTTTAGTTGGTCAATTTCACTAAGTGATACATTAATTAAAATATGTTAAATACAGTATATTTGGAAATTGTAAGATCTTACTAATATATGATCTTAAGGAATCTTTTATTATGTCAAATGGCTACTACAGTGGTTTAAAATTTAACCGAATAAAGAAGTAGGCCTAATCATTGGTGAATTTATTCGAGAAGATGTGTCATTATTTATTTCACTTATTTCAGTTACAAAAAATAATAAGGTATGTTTTTGTTACTCTCGAGTTTATGTTGAGTTTTGTGAAGGAAACAAAATTTTGTTTTGAGCCTATTTAAATGGCTTTCGGAAAATCTAATCTTATTTTTCTGATTAAGTTTTGAATTAGCAGATTATAAATGCGATATTTAAGAAAAAGAACAACATGGTGTTGTTCAATATCTACATGACGGAATTTTTAGGTGTGACAATGAATTGAACTCTCTACCAAATTTGATTAAATGCCTAAATAGGAACGTTGCTGCAACGCTATGTTTTGAGTGCGACAATGCTATAAATGCTACAATATTATTATTATTTAAATAATGGACTAATGTATTGTTTACATTATTCTGTGTATACTTTAGGAGTATAGTTAGTCATTAAAATCTGCAAATTTTACAAATAATTGTAATTAATTTTTTAATATATTTGTAGAAAACATCCTGGATTAATATATTCCATATATTACTTTGAGGAAATGTTAACAGAATAATTTCGGTATCGTTTCTGATTTTTGATTCACGATGATAGTGAATCAAAATAATATTATTGTCAAAATTAATATTTATATACTAAATCGTTTATTCTATTATCTATTGTTATAATTTAAAAGTTCAAATATACAGTAACTTAGGATGGGTACATGGATTATAGATTGCGAGCGTATCATTCTAACATTTGATAATGGTCAATTCAATTGTTGTATAGATTTTTGAACTAATAATGGCTATATCATTTCTGCACTGAGGTTTAATAGAAAATTTGAATCCATGAATTGACAAAATTTCATTATAATCTACTTAATGTCAAACAATATTTTCCTAAAAAATAAACGGAGATAATAACTTTTTTCCCCTTTTAGGCTGCCAATCATACATATTTTAAAAAGATTGTCTTGCTTTGTTAAGTCTTTTCCTGCTAGTATAGGTAAATGGACAGTTGGTTTCTGTTTGTTGTCACATTGCATTCAATAACACATTTTACAAATTGTATACGCAACTTCTATACAATCTATATACCTTTGTTTTGATAACTATCATTTACATATGAATTATAATAGTTTTTTTTAATTAATTCATTAGTTTTATTATAACTACCAACATTTCTATCTATAACTAATACATACCCAATTTTGAGAAGGTGTGAAAGAATACTTGATTAAGATGTGTAAGATTGCTGTACATTACATAATTCTACATTTTGAAAAACAATTATATTTATTGGTAGTTTATGAATATTCAATTAAATAGCCGTTTGTTCTATTATAATTTCCTTCTTGAACCTCTACATCAAAGCTTCCACAATAGTTTTTTGGAGCTGAGCACACAAAATATGTGTTTCTTGACAAAAGATATATACTTTTTTTGGGATGTTCAAATCCTATAATAATCTCTCCAAAAATTATACATTTAAATAAAACTATACCGAATAATTTGGAATATATCACACTATTTATTTCTACACTACTTGTGTTCAGAAATATATTAATTTAATTATCACATTTGTTTGAACTAAATATTATTTAATACGTTGAAACATATATCAATAAGACAAGTAAATCTTTTAACTAGTTGCTAATTTGTGTGCGTTGTCATATGATGTAATACATTTTTTGGGAATATTATTTTTACTTAGATTATTACGATATAAGAAATATGATATTATTTATATTTGTAGTTTACTTGAAAAGCATTTAATTAGTTTATTGACTGTGTTTAATCTATCAAAATGAATAACATCTATCATTATGGTTGCTTCATCATACATTACTACCTAAAAATTATATTATAAATGCTTACTGATTTATATTAGCGTTTCATTATTATCATTTTACTGAAATAATTTTGTGTTGATTATTGTGTATTAAGTCAAATGGATTGCAAAAATATTGTTGTATATATATACTGTCGAGATTGTGCCTACATCACACTATATAGATTCTAGCAATAATTTTAACTTTTCGCAAAATATCTTCCATACATATCACTTAACTACACTATCAACTTTAAACATATATTTCAAAATTATGAATTAAATATTATATTTTAATAAATATTATATTACATAATATTTAATAATTTTCAATTCGTAATTTGATACTATGTAAACGTTGATATGTTAATTATTATTATTCTGCAAGTTTCCTCAAATTTCTGACATATTGTCATACATTTAAAAAAATTAAAAAATGTACATGATTTTTTGCTGAAATCGTGCTTCTTTAATTACTGCATATTGACAACTAGAAAACAGGAATAACTCATTGTAATATTGACTCATTGAAATACCTATACACTCGTAATTCGTGTCAAAGTGACCTAAGCGTCAAAACGAAATTGTTGGGAAAACGCAAAAAACAATATTTCAATGTACGAGCACCCCGCTGGTAAATATTTAATACACTTTCAGCACCTTGTTAGACTAATTAAAAAAAATATATAGCAACAATTATTTATTTTCAAAAAATATAAGTACAGTGTGATATAGGTTGAAATGACACAAACTTGTTGTGACATATTAACCTATGTAGCAAAATACAAAAATTAAAATTTGCTCATTCAAGATAACCTAATGCGAAATTTAGTGGAAGTACAAGTACATGTCTGACCGTATTGGTGGATGCACTACAATCAATGTGTGAAAATATTTAAATGACTGCAACAATTTTAACTACATAGCAATGTGTGTAACTATTGTAACTACATATGTAAGTAATCAATGAGTGTAACTGTAAATGGAGTCAACGGCTTTGTTAGAGCTCTTTATATTCGCATAGTAGTGATGGTAGGCCTGGGGTACATACCTCATCAGAGATTCTAGGTCGGCTTTCTTCTCTTTAGTGATCGATAATTCATCGGTATTGTATAATATGCTGGAGTGAGAACGATTGTCGATTTGTTTCTTAATTACAAACAAACATGATGGCATTCAAGCACACCATTTCGGTATGCCATCATGTCATCACTTGCTTTCTTGAAGGCAAAAGTACGTATCTTCATGAACCCAAGTTTTGCAGGACATTTGAGCATGCAGGCTGCAACCACTTCCCAGCAGAAGATTATGTGGACTGTGAGCTCAACTACTTCTACTTGGATATATGGCTGGTTGGCCTTGGCCATCTTCACAACATTGTACCAGTCATCGGTTACATTGACCGTGCATCGCTTCTTAGCCTTTTCAAGCATGGCATGTACGGTATCACATTCCATATGTGTGTGACTGGATCAGTAACTGTCTCCAACGTTGCTGTTTCGACCAGATATTTTTCCGTCGTTAGGATGCTCTTGTTCTTATTTTGTCCTGAGCAGGAATCTGAGTATGGGATAAGTTCAGTAAATTGTGCCTCTGTGTTTCTTTTGATGATGAAGTCGTAGATACATGATGCTATTTCTTTGCTCCCACGGCGCGAAACATTTTCTGGCCACATGTAGCAAGTGCTTTGACCTGTGGAGTAATCGAAGATTGTGAGGTTATAGACCCACAGCAAGCGCTTATAGAAGGCTTCAGAGCACTTGAGATTGGGAGTTGGCAGACACTTTTCCAAATCGAAGCTAATCATCAAGCATTGTGAATCGTTTTTGCATCTTTCCTTGTCTTCACGTTTCTTCTGGTTCATCTATATTTTGGCGATGCTCTTCTGAATGCGCTTCTCCTTCGGCCTTAAATATTGATCAAAGGTGTTACACGTATCGGTCTTAAGCTGCGCAAAACTTATGTGCTCGAAATCCTTCTGCATTACATCATAGTATAACCACTCTTTTTATGGTGTTGTTCCATCCTCTTCGCATTGTTTCTTATACAGCTCATACATTTTGTGGCAGTTCAGATTTGGCGACAAGAATAACTTTTCATTCATCTCTCTGCAGTAGTGCAGTGGCTACGGTATACAGGGAATTTTCGGATATGCTCTTGAATTGTTTCTCTGCTTTCTTCGGATATTCTATTTTTATTTGGATGATGCATTCGTTGGTCCACTGCAGCGATGTTTTCACCTGAAGCTTGTTTCTTCTTTGATAGAGTTCTGATCCGGCTGTCACTGATTCCTAATGTGTTCAGGAAGAATTATCTACATACAAAGACCTTGAGTTTATCAATAGTGAAGTTAAACTTTCTGGTGATGTTTCGTTTTGGATGGTAGTCATCCACTGTCATGGAAACAGGAGCTGCACGCCTACGCTTCACGTCACACTCCAGAACACAACCAGAAATATATTGATCTTGGCCGTCACGCGTTAATGAATTTAAAAAAAAAGATATTCTTTGCTCTTCTAAACGAACATAACAGAACATTCAACACAATATTATTTGTGTCAAAATAACCTATACGACCACATAGGTTAATGTGACACAGTCTATTAAGAACATTCTACATAAGTTGAAGTGACACAATACGAATATGTATAAATATATTGCAGTGTCGGTTGAGATATTTTCACACAAACTGCATTTAGGGTAACACAAACACATAGGTATAAAAAACGGGAAAATGAAAATATGTCGCTTAGGTCACTTTTAGGTTACTTAGGTCGTGTAGTTTATGTTCATTTTACCGCTGGCACCAGAATACACATTATTGACTTATGCGGTTTCTATTGTTAGAATATTTGAAATAATGTATACTATGTTTATTATATTTTCCCTCTATACATACAATATGTATAACAACGCTATATAACCAGTAATAAGAATGTAAATCGGTTAGAGGTATTACTTTTGTTCAATACGCTAGTTAATTATTCTGGGTAGCGGTTGTCTTTGATGTGGATTAAAAAATCCCTTGTCCTCTATAATCCTGCGTAGGACTTATTGATTACTTAAAGATAAATATAATTTCTAACTTGGAAGCATATGCTTTACTGCCATTCGTCATGTAACGCTGAACAAAAACTGGTTGCATTTGTCAGATCGGTCGCTTTATAACGAGGATATTCTAAAGTTTATTTGATGGATCACCATGCATGTTTTTGTATATTTGTGTTTCGCAATTTTTTTTAAAAAGAAAATGACTCAGAGTATTAATTGAACGGGATACGTCGTTTACGCAACAAGCATAACATTCTCTATTTATATAATAGAACGAATTCATTACGTAATTCAAGGAAGAGTTTTTTTAAAATATAATTCTGGATACAATAATTGTTATTCAACACTTACATTTGTAAAACTATTGAGTTAAACTATTGAACTATAAAAACAATAAAATCGTTTAATACTTTTAAAGACAAGTATGAATAAAATTGATTTAACTTTATGCTATATGATATATGTATCACGTGACCCATGAAAGGGTTGTATGTATATCAAGGAAAATTGTGGACAATAAATTTTAGTTTTTATATGGCTTATATGGTTTTCATAATAAAATGCTACTAAAAGGACAGCAATAAACTTTGATTAACAAAAAAAGTTTATAATAATGATTAGGGAACACATACACAATGTATAGTGCATTACCTATATTTTATGTTAAGGTTAATTGTAATTAAATGTAGGAACAAAAGGTGGCAGTAGAATTATTACTTACACAGAATAGCTTTTTATTTTATTAAATCTTGATATTAAAAATTGACTCCTTATGTTGATGCATTAATATGTTCCAGATAAAATGACATATTTGTATTGTCAGTACAATTTAACAGCCACTGTTTGCTGTGAATTGATCAGTATATATAGTCAATGTAAATAGCAATGAGGACACCATAAATACAGTTTCAAACATTATGTGATCGACCTACATTAAAAAATGAATTAAAAGGAATGAAATAATAGTATAAAGGCAAATTAGACCGAAGAAATGCTATAATTTTGAATGTGCGCCCCGTATCTCAAAAGTGAAAATTGTAGCCTGCGATATACACTTTTTGAGGAAGTCTTTTCAGTAATCTTGTTCATAAGTTGAATAAACGTTAATTTTGAAGAATGTTCTGTTTTTATGAATTTATTTCATTATCTTTTTAGGTAGTACAACGTTGTGTTATTTTTTGAATTGTCAGGATTGTGTTACTTTTATGTCACAGATTAAATATCATACTGATAATCATTTCTAGTAACTTTTATGAATTTCAATAAATCAATTTATATTACCAACTGAGTTTGTTAGGAACTATCCTATGCGCTTCGGCCTATATAATTTTATAAATGGTTATTGAAAATGTTCGATAAAATTTATTATTATTTTATTTATTAAATTACATTGTTTTAATTACACGTTAATTTATGCCAGATAAACACTGGGCTCTAGTTCTTTATTTCATCTGTCTATTCATTGTCTAGAATGAAAATTTAAAAAGTAGATGCATATTATAGTTGCTAATTACTTAAATTTAACTTTCAATAGGGAATGTGTATGCATAATTAAATGGTTATCTTCATTATGTAGCGTATGGCATGGTTTATCTTAATTGATCTAGACATACATTATATATATATACTTGTTCAATATTGAACAATGATTGTTTTGTGACTCGTGCTGACTAGCGATAATGCTGGCCTGCTGCATTGATTGCTTAATTTAGTGTTTAAACATGTTTTGAAATATTCCTCTACAAGAAGTATCTTATTGTGAGGTTTTAAACAAATCTTTTCTCTGGCACAACTTTAGTAAAAATTATTTAACATAAAACTTTGATCACTATTTTCTTACTAATTTTTATACGGAGAGAAACCATTTTCGTTTAAAAATTAGATCTATTTGGAATAGTAAATTTATGGTGAAACACCTTTCAACCTCTATAATTATATATCGGAAAGGGGTTCGTTATATTTATGCCAATATTTGCCATATTTAGACTTTAATTTTATGTCAAGTGCAATAAATATTTTAATAACTACGCACTTTCGAATGAATAATATTTAATCCAGAGAATATTTCTATTTATAACAAGATTGATTTATCCGAATACAAATATACCAATACACATTCCAAGAAAATATTACTTTTATTAGAATTCAATCATGGAATACACATATATAATATTGTGTAAATACTATATTTATGTTGATAACTGTATTTATGTATTTACCGCTATTTAGTATTCAGTTACTAATCTACAACGACAATGGATATTAGGATATTGGTTCAAGAATAAGGACATGTTAAGGGATGTTCGGATTGGTTTGAGTTTAACGCTCAACTAATTTAAAATATCACATTAATGGCGTTTTTAACATATCAAATATTGATTTAGAAAGTAGTGCTGTGTATGTGGCTATCAGTTTTACTGGTTACATCATAATTACCATAAAATGGTCTATATTCTAATTCTATCGTTGTGTTATTCTAATATTCTCGCTTGATTAGTGAAGTTAAAAAAAATATTTCTTTGGTGCATGTACTAGTATTTATTGTAATCTTTATTTAGGGCGTTTTTGTTTAAGGAATATACTGCACATATATTTGACCTATTTTTTACCCATATTTTGAACTATTATTTACTGTATTGTATGGTATTAAAGATAACATATATTCAAGGTTTCTTACAAGTATGGTATAAACCCGTACAATTTTTAATGACGAAAAACGATGGCATATAGGTTTAAATATATTATTTAAATAAACATAGACTTAAAACTATACAATATAGTAATGTCCTCTATATCTTCACTAGTGAAAACATCTTTAAATTATAATACTATTTTATAATAAGTTTCATGGAACGTTATTTGCTAATCCTAAACGCAGACTCCAATTATTAAACCTCTATATATCTGAAAATATAAGTTGAAAATAGTTTTTTTACGGTAACTATAGATTTTTTTTAAATATTATGATTGTGTTAATAATTATAAATACTTTTTATTTATGAGTTACAGGGAGAATGGTATGTTGATTCAATCTAAAGCATAAACTATAAAGATAAATATATAATGAAAACGTTCTGAAGAACTTTATGAATTAAATAAAAACTTTTAATGTACTATATACATTTAATGTAATTCAAATATTGGAGAGACATAAACATAGAAAATTGTGTTTACAGATTATGTCCATTTCACAGTCGGTAGATTCTAGATAGTTACGTGTTGATTCTCCCTCCCTATACAGGACTGGCAGCAACGCAACACCGGCAGTTTCCCGCGGGCATGGACCCCACTGCTGCCATCTATGGACAACTGGTCACCGCCGACCAACTCACCCAGATGAAACTCTCCACAACAACGGCGGGCGGCGGAAAACACCCCATAGACATTGGCGGCGTGGGTCCACAGGAGGACAGCATGACCTCGAGTGTCTACTCGGAGTCTGCCCCGACCTACCACTACCCCACCTTCCCTGTGACCGGGGGGTCCTCCTCGTCCCCCCCTCCTCCCTCCCTTACCGGGCAGGACCCAGCCGTCGCCTCGGGTACCGCTGCCGTGTCCTCGGAGGGGGGCGTCGGGCGACAGTACCGCGACCCGGAAAATGGGCCGTTGAGGAAACTCTCGGTCAACCTGATCCGAACCTATAAGCATATAAATGAGGTGGGTGAGGGAGGGGTTGATTCCGTTGATTTTGTTGTTGTTCAATACTGCAGTACACAGTGTGTTTACGCCACAGAGCCTGAGAACGGATCGACCTTTGAATAGTTGTGAGCTAAATCTGACTATCCAGTCGAACTTGGAATCTTATGCATTCCAAGCATTCTTACCTATTTTTACACAGACAATCACGCATTCATGCATCTCTCTCTCTCTCTCTCTATCTATCTCTTTCCCTTGTATAGTTTCTCATCTCACTGTGTCATATGGTATATTTCAGCTCCAAGCAGTGTTTGCAGTCTGCATTTTTATGTCACCATTCCGCATGTGATACTCTCCTCTCATTTTGTATCCCCCTGTGATGCTATATATATATATATACAGTCACTCATTATATTCATACATACACACATGCAATACCACGCTACCTCTAGTTACAAATTGGTTGACCCGAAAGGCGACGATGAAAAAAACGATTGCCGACTCTTTGCTTTTCCGGTCAACTACAAAAGGAACGTTAATTACAAGAATAGGCTTTTATTGACTTAGACACACCGTTGTATTGATTAATTATCGGTGTTATTATTATTTTGAGTAGTTTCCCTAATTAACGCACGCAATTAAAATGAATGAATATACATTTGTACAAAAGTGACTTATGTCCTACCTCGTTGGTGTTATGTTGTTTTATCGCTTTCTAGAAAACAACTGCTGGTGCTGGCTGCTTTTTGAATAATATTATCTCCATTAAGTAATTCTGCAGCTCCTGTGCTGTATAAACTAAGTGTTGGGGAACCTTCCTGCTATTGTGTCTGCCTACATCTCCAGCTAGTGTATAACAGGTTGGCCTGAAACTATGTGTTGATAGTTTTTAATAAATATGCACTGCCTGTATTATAACTATTCTGCGGCTTTTTTTGTTTATATTATTTGTTGTAGTTATTGATTATTATTGTATTGATTTTTTACACTGGCAGAGAAAGTATTGACCATTAGAGATTGAGCGAAATGAGTTAAGTTAGTTCTCAAAAAAAATTTTTTTGTTTATGAATATTAAATTTAATAAGTGTTCCTCCAGTTTTTACATCATATATTCAACAGTGTACTATTCCAGGATGAGAATATATTTATATAAATTAGGACTGTTTATATGTTTCGTTATAAAGCTAAGAAAGGGATCGTGGTCTTAAAATGACCATCCTTTGTCCGACTCACCGAAATTATTCAAATTCTGGCTCTAAATAGAAAAGATTGTTAGCCACCTAGTTGTTGACAGGCTAGACAGTGTTACTCATCTTTCCCCGCCTCCACTCTCACCCAACGCAGGTCTACTACCGGAAGAAGCGACGGTTGAAAGAGCACCAACAGTCCTCCACGGAGGACAGCTCGCACAAGCGGGATCGCAAGTGGATCGATTCCTCCGCTCCCACCTACCTGAACACGGGGCCGGATGCTCTGGGCCCACTCATGGTGCCCATGGCCCCCCCTGCCGTCCTCAGTACAGGTGGGTCAAGTGGTGTATCCCAGACATCTTTCTTAATGTCGCATAACGTTCATACCATGTTTCAATTTCATACTAAAGAACCGTTCACTGGCGTAATAATACATGCCTCATAATATATTTTTTCGACTCGGTTTAATTTTACTACAATATTGATATTTTAATACTTCATAATAAATACAATGTCGGCAGTTACGGTATGAGCGTTGGTTTGTGTGTAGACAATTATTTATAGTTATAAAATTTGCCATGATCATGAGTGTCGTGAGCATTAAGACTTTTCGTAACTAAAGGAAATACTTATTTTTTGATCTAGTTAAGTTAAAGTATATTCTTTAATGAGGTCAGTATTTAAATAATCTACTTAATCCAGTGAACCAATTTAGTCTGCTTTTTCACAATGTAATCCACGAATGTGTCCTGAATCCCCCTCCACAGCCACCACTTCCTCCACAACCGCCCCCTCCATCCTCCACCACACAACACACCACCCCAAGCCGGTCTCACCTACAAACATGGGCAGCGGCGGAGTTGCTACTGGCAACACAATCCCCACGTCGGCGGCGGCGGTGGCGGCGGCCAATAGCACGACAGTGTCCTCGGCCTCGCATATGGACAGCAATTATGACTACATTGTGCGGCCGGGGGAACTGTGGATGGGCCGATATGCGATTGAGGCGCTAATTGGCAAGGGCTCCTTTGGACAGGTTAGCATTTGCATTATTGTTTTGTAAAAATCAATAATGTAACAAGTTCATATTTAGTCTATTTACATAAAATAACATAGTACGGTTTTTATTTTTGTGCATCTATTATAATCGGCCTTTTTTTACACGTACACTGTTTGTTATTGTTTAAGAAAAGAATGTCATACTATAATTCACATCATAATACAATATGTTTTATTATACAAACGAGATAAATTTGCCCTGAATTACTCCGCTGTTAATTTTACTCATGGTAAATAGAGGTGGTCAATCTTTGCCAACTATAGATAAATACGTATACAACATTCCATTTCACTCCACCGTAAAAACAAATAACCAATCAAATCAGACAACGAAATAAACTTCTAGGATACCATTTTCAATAATGTCAAATTGATTATTAGGAAAGGGCAAACAAAACCGAACAATTTCCACGAATACAAATGATACATAGTAAAGCACATTTTATAAAATCATAACTAACATTTCTAAAATAGTATAGTTTAAAAACAGACGAGGAGAATGTAAGATGGTAAATGATTTCAAATATAGTCTACTGATTTCTAAATAGCGTAATAGGATTCGTAGATTGTCTAGGATTTTTTTATTCTTTTAAAATCGCTAACACTCTATTAGTTTTTTATCGTAATCTGTACAGATTGAAAACAAATTGTCCTCAAGCAATCGATTTTATAACACTTATTTATAACTATGAACATTACTACATATTATTATTTATTTCGAACTGGGTCGTCGTTTCACACCAAGTCGACAACTTTTTTTCCCTCCTCGATCCTCCTGCTTACTCCTATTTTATCTCAGAAGTCTGGAAGCTCGCAAAAGTAAGCAAGCAAGAGGAGAGGTTATCTGCTGCAGCGTATCGAATAGTATCGAGTTGCGCGGCTTACTAACATCTAATGTGTGCATTCATCGATGTTGAATGATGGCTGTGGTTGTGTAGTACTGCTGTACGCTATATGTAATCGCTTCTCTCTCTCTCTCTCTCTCTCTCTCCAATGACACATCTGTTCTCTGGAATGCAAGTTGTGTATGTCCCGTTTCCCAACACTGCAGTTTTCTATTATATATCGATCACACATACACGCCTGCTGCCTGTAACCAAATGTATGTATGCTCTCTCTCTCATAACATCCCTCTCGCCGTTTCTGACTATACACTACACTTTTCTCTCACTCTCCTGCCTGAAACCGTGAGAAGTACGGATTGTTTCACATACTAGGCAGTTAGTCAAAGTCAGTTATGTATGTATATGTATATATATAGCGTCAGATATAAAATGTTCGTGTTTCCACCGTCGTTCCTTCTCGTCACACGCATACACGGGTAAGCATAGACAGACAGTTAACACAAAAATGTGCCATACAGCTACCTAATGTCTAGTAGTGTGTTGTACTCTACTCTGCAGTTAGTCGACTCTCTCTCACTCCTTCGCTATCCTACCTTTATTCTTCCCCCCCCCCCTCTCTCTCTCTCTCTTTTACCTCCCTTCTCCGGCGCGGGGTTGGTACGGCTGCTCTCCTGTTTTTATGGTGTCCCCATGTTGTTGCGTTTCATTGTGGCCAACCAGACACTGCTGAAAGTAGTCGCCACCACTTATCTCAATCTTGCAGGCTTGTCGTGTGACTAATTGTATTATCG
>JAUZND010002633.1:0-12743 GCA_034780555.1 Coelogynopora nodosa
ACGGAATAGCTATTCCTAGATTAAATATTAATGGTGCATCACTATTTTTAATCTCGGAATAACTAATCCTGGAATAGAGCTATTCTTAGTTTAAATTAGTCTTCGATGGTGCATACTCGGGTATGTGATCATTTGAATGGGTGATTCATTCATTGATGAGACTGTTTTACAATGAATGTAGCCAGTCTGTGGTTGGTTTGGGGGTCGATCAGCATTGTATCCCATGTAAAGGTCACTGTGATAGCAATAACCATTAACTCCTGCCAGGACTCCGTTTTTGTAGCCGAAGGCAAGCGAATGGGTTTGTCTGTTATGAATTGTTTCAATAAATGATGACCGTAATATCGCATAATTGTCTTGTCTACACAGACTTCTTGCTGAAGTACCCCACATTGCTTCAAGGTCACATTGGCGGCGTCTATCAATGGTCTGACTTTATAATATTCCTTATCGTCCTTCTTTGCCGTTGCATTATAGCAAATAATGTTTCAACTCTCAGAATCGGTCACAAGTCATTGCATTTCGAATTATGTGAGTATTCATGTCGTGTGCTGTTGACCAATAAGCTCTTGTTGAGAAAACATGATAGCCAGTAAAAATAAGTACGGCTATGAAAGTTCGAATTTCTTCATGAGTAGTCACATAGTCATGATTGTTACAGTCAAAATCATGAACGATGATATCAATTATTACATTGTTAATGATTTTTTCCAGAACCCCTACTTCGTTGAGATGTTTAATAGAAGCCATAGCTGTGGTATTATTGACACGAGTTTGATCTCCATGGGGTTCAAAAAATTTTGTGTCATTTGGGTTTTCTTGCTTTATCCATCGCCCACCTCTATGAACGACATCATTGAATGATGATAGTGTCAATATTATCAAACACAATCTCCAATCGACCAGGAACATCACAAGACATAGCCCGGACCATTTGAGTGTATTTCTTCATCACTGCAGAAGTCATGCTCCTCCAATTCGTCGACTGCATTTCCTAAATGCTCGAATTCCATGCTTTATAGACCTAAAGAAATATAACTAGAAAATATGTTTTTTTATATATGATATGGCGGATGGCATATATATATAGACGTTTTAAATTTCTGTCCTTAAATTTTATTGAATGACTGAAACAAAATCAATGACTTGTTACTGTCTAGTATGTCGGCTTTACTTCAATCGCTTTGTGTATGAAAACTATTCATTGCTTTTCTTTCTCTCTAAATCAAATAAGCTGAATAGGTACAATTTTACAAAAAATGTTTCAAACAAGGCAACTATGAAAATATTGTCGAAGACAACTGTGTTTCTATGTTTATTAGTGATAACTTATAACAAACTTGCCGTCACTTGCTGTACAAATTAATTTTACAGAAATATTTATGCTCTTAAACAGAAAGTCTATATATAGATCACCCACACTTAATGGGTTAAGTAATTCTTTAGTAATTTTTGTTTAGATAGTTTATTTAGTTATTTAGAATATTAATAATAAAATAAATGTTAAAATAGTGAACAGTTCTCAATACACTGTTTATTAATATTATTAACACATTAAAAAATAAAGAGTGAGTTTATTTGTTTATTTTAAAGATTATATTTGAGATATTTGTAATTTATATAATTAAATTATGAACACAATGTAAATAGACACTGATGTTGTATATGTATACTCATAATACAATTATCAATACCAAGTCGAAACTCTAATTACAAAAACCATTCTATATTATATATTGCTTGAAATGTAATTTTATTTACACAATTTCATAATATTGATAATTGACTAAATGATTTTAATTTTATATTTTAGATTACATTTTCATTTATAATTTTAATTGCTGCACTTACCAGTTTTTGTGATGGAAAAACATTTAAAAGTAAGTATTTTCATTTTATATACTATCCCTTTATCCGTGGGGGTTTACCAATTTTTTCCTAAAAGATATGAGTTATTTGACTGAATGATGCAATATATGACCTTGACAAATATATTTTCGTATATTTTAACATACCAAAAAAAATTGTGTAATTATTCAACTATTTTATACCCCCAATGGGTTTTCTTACTTGCTTATGATATTAGGAGCTAAAACTTGCAACATTAATAAAAAAAAAGTTTGTCATAAAATATATTCATTTTACCTGAACAATAAAATAATACCAGAATTAAAAAATAATACTCAAATAGTATTTATACTACTTATTGGTTATTTATACAAGTAGTATATTAATAAAACTATACCAAACTATTATAGATCTCATGATCTGGAATCAGATGCAAAAAGAATCAACTCAATTGGTTGCATTGGAGTTTATGACGTAATCAGATAATAAAAATGCTAATATTTGATTAATTAAAAAAATAGCTCAGCAAGTCTTTAGAAGGTATCTGTATACCAAATTTTAGCTGGATCGGAATAATAGGAAGTTTGGTTATCCAGGAGTGGGGGAAGGGCGGGGGGATAAAATACCCCATTCTCCATGGATGAAACTCTAAAAATATATCAATGGTCGAAGGGTTCATGTTGTATATTAATAAATTATTTAAATTAAAATAATTAAGTTTTTTCCTAATTTTACTAGTTTAAGTTTAATACTTTCACCAACCAAAAGTATCATTTCTACTTTTCAATGAAAGCAACATTTTACTTTCAAATGGACAAAAGTAGACATTTTATGTTACTTTTATTTTACTAAATGATTGGGAGTAGAATTGTGACAGAAGTATACTTTCATTAATAATTGTATATTTTATTAATTTAATTTAAACTGTTTTTGCAATGAAATATGTTTATTGTATTATTTAACATTAGCAATAATTCTCTTACTGAATATTTATTTTATTGTAAAGCTATATTTTAAAAGTAAATATAATGATGTAATAATGTTACTGATCATTTAATTATCATGTATTTATAACTTATTTTGTAACCTAACTTATGCTAAAAAAATAACACTTTCATTAATGTACGTTGTGTTTTGACTTACTCAAAATTTTATTATAATTATTGATTTTTTTGTGAATGTTAGAAATGGACATTTTTATACAAAATATAGAGTCTAATACTTCCCTGCAATATATACTAAATTTTAATATATGTTTTTCAAAAATTAACGTTGATACCTTCATTAATGGTAATATAGTTTTGTTAACATAGGTAAATTTTTTATAGTTTTTTTAATTGATTAAAAAGTTAAAATATTCAAATTGAGCTTTTTACAAGTAAGTGTCATCAAATTGTTATCATTTTGGCATAGGTGTTAAATTGATACTTTTGTTAGACAGTTTTTTTTGTTTAAACTGTATATATAAATTATTTAGGCCTATAGTTGAAATTCATATTACTATTTCTATTTTAACTTATTCTAAAAAATATTTCAGGTATTAAAATATTAATTATGAATATTTAAAATTTAAACTCTATTTGAAAAAAATTATGATTAAGATGCTACCTTATATTTTAATTGCAATTTCAATTGCTGCATAGTATATTTAATTATTATCTGAAAATTATGTTTTATAAAGTATATGTTGCATATTCCGTAATATCACTGTTGCAGTCATTCCTTTTTTATTGTCTTATTTCAGTAAATACTGAAGTATGTATTGGTGTTCCCAGCAAATTTGTGAAACTTGTTGCCGCTCAAATTACTTCTGCACCTGATCGGGGTCGAAAGACGTGTTTTTATGGACCCGAAGATCGCAGCTTCTACATGGCCATTTCAATTAATAAACTTAACCTTAAAAAAGTCAACCATATCTGTCCAGCATTTTCACTTTATACATATAATTCATGGCAAAAGGAGGATCAAAAGATAGAGCCGAATGTTTACGACAGATTAGAGAAACCTCTGGGCCTTTCTGAAATTGTAATTGTGTTTATACATACCTTGTTGTGAAGTAGAATAACTATATTCATATAAGTATTAAGTGTTAAATGTTACTAAGTATGTTTCTAATCTGTTAATTATTGAATATAATATAAAACATTGTAATTGATTTAGAAAATCATTTTCAATTATTCAAAATTGTCTCATAATTTTTTAAAAGTTTAAATTAGATTAAAACTATAAAATTGTTTTGACATCATTAACAGTAAATAATTTTAATGTTTACTCAGTTTTTTGTACTTTTTATAGTCGAATAACTAATTTCGACTGATTTTCCTAATAATAAATTCAAAATTCTATTTACGAAAATTAATTTTTGAAAAAATCTGTAAAATATATTATACTCATAAATTTAACTGTAATTTTAGATAAGGATATGTATAAACAGTAAGAGATTGAAAAGTGTAATTGATTCATTTTTATATATTCATACAGAAAAGCCTTATATTATTTTTTACTCTAATTTCTTCAGTAAATCTTTTCCTATTTTGCTATCAGTTTAGCGCCAATTGCACCAATTACCAGTCTAAGCTAGCCGCTGGACCAATTCTGGTAAAGACTCAAGCTCCGGAACAATTACTTCAACTTATTTATGATCCAATTTGGGAGGTTGCTCCTAAGGATGCTTATGATATCACAGTCACTTCGACTAGTAAGTTATACTTACTCCAAGGGAAGCTTAAATTTGACATGTAAAAAGTTATCTGGAATTATAGAATAAAGTTTAGTAATTATCATATAATTACCAAGATAAAACTTTCATAATAAGTCTAATAAATATGGTATTTTTGTGGTTTTAAATATACCTTTAACAAACAATTTTCTTAATTTTTCGAAAACTTAAGTTCCACGGACATCAAATTTTGGTCCAGTGAACCTGGATTTCTTGTGGATCTTATGGTATATTTAAAAAATAATTAATCAACATTTTATGACGTAATGGCCCAATATAAAATATCTGTTTGACAATAAATATGTTAATTTTAAAATATAACAAGAAGTTGGTTTAATTAGTAAACTTGTTCAGACAGTTTTAGCAGTCAATTTGAAGTAGTACAGTAATTGTCATTTTAAAAATATTAACCAGATTTGAATAATGGTGTAATATGAGTGAAAACATAAAAATAGACTTTTGTGCTATTGATGTTTCATCTATATATTTAATGGTTTTGTTATGACAGTACACCAAACAGATGTAATTGTATTATGAAAAACTAGTTTAAATAATTAACATAATCTCTTTTAAATATAACAAACTGAAAACAATTTAGTTACAACATTATTCATTTCACTGAAAGTTGTATTGTCAGATATGTGATTAAAAGCGAAATACTGTGAAGACTGTTGTATCAATTTGCAGTCCATATTTCATCATGGTTTAATGTTGACTCTTTTCAGGGCTTGGAGCGTCTTATGTATGTGAGGATAAATTCTTCCGCTGCTGGGGCGATAAGTTCATGTGTATTCCAGAAAGTTTGGAATGCGATGGAATCGACAACTGTTCCGATAGCTCTGACGAAGAAAATTACAAATGTAAGAGTTTTGGAATAGTTTTGTGTTTTAATAAAAATCCTTTTTGTGTACTAAAAATTTAATATTGTATTAATTATGTACTTTTGATTAAAAACGTTTGAATTACTTTTCAACCAGAACAGTAACTTTCTAGTTATTGATGAATTTTACAGGAACGTTTTTGAACATATTTTTCATCACTAAAGTTGATAGAGACAGTATTTTAGTCCATTTGAGCTTCCATGTTATCAGTAAAAATGCATAAATAACAGACACAAATAATACTTTTACGTTGATTCAAATCAGGGCAGTAACATAGAGCTCACAAGACAGACAAGTGGACATCAGTTACGAGTAGTGACTAGAAGATGTAAACACACAGATAGTGAGTACTTGAAAGGTGATTTTTATGCATACCAGCCAATCTTTTAAATTATATCACCTCGATATATGCGTCAAAATTTGTGAAACCATCGATATCTGTCAAAAGTCTTAGAGTCATTTTAGCTGGCCTGCTTCGTTTCCATGCTCATGTTCGTTCGGTTTGCAAGACATTTTTTCCCGAATTCACCGTATTCGCCTCTTCATTACCGAAGAATTCACTAAACTTATCATCAATTCGTGTGTATGTTCTGAAATCGATTATCACATTAATTCAGGTCATTTTATGATCATCTTTCGATTTCATTAATTTTTATGGATCATATTAAAAATTTAAAATTATGTTACACAGCATAAGACATTGTGCACAACCAATTTTATTTAAATTTGTATTACTTACTAAATACGAACTAAATAGATTATATATACAACATATTAGATTAGTTCTATCATCTGATCAGATAAAAAACATTTTTTAGAATAACAAGTATTTGATCTGACAGTAGGTACTTTATTAAGGATTTTACACAAAATTTTGTATATATTAATTAATGTTGCATTAATTTTATGTCTAGAATCAATATACTTTATATGTTTGGCATCTGTATTTAATATGTATTCATATTTTATAGGTACTGGAAGAATTGGAAAAATTCCGGTGGCTTTGTTTATCATTATTATAATAAGTAAGTTAAAATATTTTTAATAATTTTTTAACGCACCTAGATTGCATATAACAATTTAAGAAGGAGGTACCTATTGAAAATTAAAGAGAAGAAGAATTGCCTTTTGTATGTGTAGAAATTGATACAAATTTGTTAATTAGTTACAGTTTGTTTGGCATTTAAATATAATAATCTAATATTATACCCACTTTTATTTTCTAACATGTAGCATGAACCAACTTATAAAGTTAAAAACGATCGCAAGAATTATATGTTATTGTAGCTGTTGCCAGAGAAATTTCTAGGCAGATAAAAATTAAGAAAAAGGACATCCATACTTTGATATGCACAAAACCACAAATAACACATATAAAACATTTAAGTAGGCTAACTGTTTTTATTCCATCTAATAGGTTAACTTTAAAATGAGAAATACATTATGTTGATTCAAAACCTTTTATAGGATATTATTATAATATATTTTTGACAAGGAAATTTGGAAGTTTTTGTGCTATTCTGACCTGTTTATTTAAATATCCATGTCGTTGATCGTGTGGAAATATTTTTTCTGTTTTAGTCGCTTTCCTTTTGTTTGTCTCCATCATTGTCGGGTTGGTGTTCCTTGTTCGCTCGCGACGCATGAAAAAAGAAGAGTTAACGAAAGAGTAAGTACATTTAACATCGTTTAAATTTGTTTATGTTTAACATTTTCAGAAGTTTCGTTTGAGAGTTGTTTTTAATATATGAAAATAAATATCGGAAGCATTATACATTATAAGCATTATACACAATATTTCCAAGTTTACCCTGTTGATAGTGTGTGGGGGGGGGGGGTGGGGTGTATTTTTTATTCCCATGTAACCTAAACAGCTTCAGAAAGATTATGAAGTTATTATTTTGTTCGCAGATATTGTTGCCTATTTTAGACGTGAGTAGAGACGATTTTTTAAATTTAAATTGCTTGCAAAAAAAATAACAAACAAAAATTGGTTGAAATTACTTTTAGTAATAGTGTAGTCATTAGTTACACTCATTATACATGCGCTCAGGATTTATCGCATAAATTTACGTATACATTTTATCTAGCTCTGATAAACTATTTGCATTAAACTTAAGTCAAATCCGCATACACTATTTCACAAAAGTTAAAGCTGAACTTTAAAAACCAAATAATTGAATTAGTATCATTTAAACATGTCTCTGCAAAGTTTAAAACCTGATCATCTTGATAATTTTGACTGACCCTATGCAGTATTCTAGTGAACATTATTTTTAAAATATTATATGTGTATATATTATAATGATATACTGTACGAGTTTCATAATAATAACAATTTGTTGATTTCTAAAGATATTTAATAATTTTTTGTTTGTTTTTTATAGATATATGGATATGAACATGGGCCATTTGCCACCTGATATGGAAGGTAAAGTAATATGTGCGCTTTGTAGAAATGTAAATAATACGTATTCTAATTAAATGATATATAATTTTTTGAAGGTTACACTTGAAAAGTAAACGTTTTGCGTTTTGTTACTATATTATGCCCTATATATGTTCGTTTGCAAACTGACAGCGTTAGAGTTATTTATTATTTAGCAATACTTTTAAAGCATGATTTAAGTTATTTTGAAAACATTAGCATTTGTTTTATTTTTCATGCTCAATATATATATTATACGCGTAAAAATCGTTTTAAATCATGAAATTATCTAAACTTAATTGATTGGTTTTAATTAATTTTTAATTTAAAAATCATAATATTTTTCATATTGATCTATTTTTAATGTACTGCTTTTGTTTATTAGTATTGATATAAACAAAACTCCAACTATAAACATAGCCGGATATTAATTAGTTAAATTGGTTTTACACTTAGTAATTTTTTTATTATTTCGTATTTGTCTTATTTCTGTTAACTGCCTCAGGACAATCATCCTACCTTTCTTAGTGAGTATATTTTCTACGTATGTTGAATAAAAAATCATGTTGTAATTCATTGTTTTATTTTTCAATCAAAATTCAGATTTAACAAAATTTAATTGCTGGTACTTATATTTTGTAATGCTAATTAGTACACTATATATAAACAATATACATTTGTATCCTAATGATTAATTTTAATAATCTCTTTGTGTAATTAGAATAACTCAAGGATTTGTATTGCAGTAATAAATAATTGTCCTTGGAGGTTATTATATCACATATCCTTTACATATGTTCATTTTTTTGCACATTTTACGTAAAATACTGATTTATTGATTTGAAAATCTTCATTTGCATGTGAACTGATGATTTAGTATCTGCTATAACTAGCACTTATAAGGAATATTTATTCCGAATTGAGATATTAAATTTGTATTTAAATCATGTCGTTTCATCAACTACAAAAATTAATGATGTTTATATTGGATTTTTTAAATATAGCCTTATAGGTATGTGTAAGGATAAAAGTTTAGGTAAATTAGTAATTTGGGATTCTTAAATTTAAATAATTTTATTTATTCGTTAAAACTGTTTTTTGCCTAAAACATGGTTTATACAGTTTATTTTAGTAGGGACTTTATGCGGACATTTTTTATTATGATTTTTTTAATAGTGTTTATGATAAATAATAGATTCGGTGTATGATTTCATAGACGTTGACGTATATTAATTTTCAGTGACATTTGGCAAATAGTAATCTGATCAATATGCAATATCTGTCTAAACTCTACACCCGTTTTGAAAGTTTAGTATCACTATACTTTTATAACATTTGTTTTCAATCAAAAGCTTACGATGTTTCAAACGCAGTTTACTTCGCAGTGGTATACGTTTTCTTGAATATCAAATAATCTATATTAATAAATAATAATTAAAAACATTTAAAAAAATCCTTAATCATTAATGAAACTGAAACCGTTTCATTATAAGAAAGTAAACGACTCCTACACGACTCTCTGTTGTGTTTAAGTATACTTTAAATCACTATTTGTGTTTCATATCTATAATGATGAAAGCTTCTATACCAATCAATAATCACTGCAGCCACCAGACCTGAAATATATGTAGGAAAACATCCTTTCTCCATCTAAAACATTGAAAATGACAGTAAAAATCAGTGTAAGGATTAGCTATATTGGTGGGGGATTAGACTTAGAATGTGGACTAGAATTACACATTTGAGGGACTGTAATGCCATAATTAGGTTCTTCATAAAGATATAAGATCAAAGCATTAAAATGTGCTCGACTGATTTAATAAATATGGGTATGGGAATACTGTATGTATGCATAACATCTCAATTCAGAAACTCATACAACCACATTTTCCATCAGATGTAAATTAAGATTTTTAATCCCTATGATGAGAAGATTTTTAACGTTTTGACAGAAGCTGTGGAAGAAGATATTTCTATAAATGACTCTGTTTTGGAACTGCAGTGATCACTTATTGGGAGAAACTTTCTTTAAAAAAGATAAAGCAATAAAAGAACCCAAAAAAGAAATTGTGTTAGAACATTACAGGAGGTCTGTGGAAGTTGTTTACCTTCTGGTCTTGTATTAGTTTTATTTTACACTGTTTATGTCTTAATTTTGAAATGATTTAATTGTATTTTACTGTGTTTTTCTAGATGAAATGTATACCACTGCTTAGTAAACATTATGAGCTTTCTATTGATACAAAACTTAAAAACACATATAAAAATATGATGACACTATATAATATGTTTTAAAAAAAGTTTACGGAGGATAAATATAAATATTCAATTTTTCATTATATTAATATAAGACTCCCGACAATAATTGAATTCATATAATATAGCTAATATTAATTTCCGGGTATAATATAAATATATTTAATATAAAATTAATACTTATTAGAAGAAAAAAATAGCGTTTCCTATATCGGTTGAAAAACGTTGATGCATACATAATTTTCTCATTTAATAACATAACTGTATATATTTTCTGCTGAAAAGAATTCGGACGTCTAGTTTTTTTATGGATCAATTTCTGTTTTGCTTTTAATTTTACAATTGCAATTTATATTTTACTTTTATTCTATTACATATTTATCACTGTTGTATTTCTTTATTCCTGTTGAAAAATTAAAGCATGTTATTATTAATATTTTCATTCAGCATCTTTTTACCAAAAATTTAATTTAGAGTATTAATTTTAATTACTTAGCTTAGGCTTTATTTAGGCATTCGTATATTACTAACATAGTATAATCCCGCTATACTATCTCATTTGTAATAGGAATTCACTTAATAGCAAGATATTATTTTAGTCGAAGTAAACTTCATATCTGATAGTATTAAATAACATTTTGTTGAAATGCAAGTTCATATCCGCATAATGTTATTATAATTTACTTTTCATTTTTTTTGGATGAAATCTATTTGTATTGCTCAACGTTTGGTTATGGGATTACTACTTCATTTAAAGCTATATCTATTTAAATAAATGTTTTCTTATTGTGTTATACTTTGTTGTGTTGTTAGTAGCCTACTTTGTCACATAATTTAGTTCAGCCTAACTTATTTTGGAAATATATTGTGGAATGAAAATTCAAGCCTGTTTCATCGGAATATCATATGTGAATATATTTTTTATTTACAAATTAATGGTTTTAAACATTAATAAAACAAATACATAAAATAAGTATATCGATTATATTATTTTAATTTAACATAATTGAAATGTATTAAATTGTAAAATACTATGCATAAGTATGCGTATACTTTTATTCAATTTGTAACACAGAAACATTGTAAGTCTATTGCAAAAGGAAATGTTGCGTTGTCTAAAATTCTAATTTTAAATGATTATTTGGTGTTGAAACCTAATGTTCCTTATTTTATATAAATGATAAATATTATGAAGTGTTAGTGATGGCCTTTCGGTATGCTATTTTACAATAATTTAACCAAATAAAAACTTTGATTTTCTCATTATTTCTTACTTCTATTACAGTTTCAAATATTTGGTTATAACTGTTAGGCTCTTCTGTTTCAGGATTGTTTAAAAGTATTTAATAATTTTTTTTCTTTTCTATTCCTATAGAAATGCAAATGATTGATGACCAAAGCAAACTGGAAAGCATGATGAGTTAAATTTAATAGTGATTTGGTATACTATGTTACGTACTTTTCATATACATTTTCTATTACTTCAATATATTTCTTTATTAAAACTTGAGTCATTAAAGTAGTGTTTATGTTTCTCCTGTATTGTATTTTACCACCAACATTTTCTGATACTCTATATTTAAGATCGTTCTCGGTTTTACATAATAGCTTTTATAAGAACCATAATGTGTATATTTATACTATACACATATAATTACATATAGCTATAAATACAAGTAACTGTTATTGGTCATTATTATAATTTGTATTTAGACATTCTATCTATTTTATGTACACTCTACTTTTTAAATTTAGATTTCTTGTCGTTTCCATTTTAATGTATGTATATGTACGAATTGAACTTTAGTAAATTATTATTTTCCAGGCTGTGAATATTGTCTGTATTTGACTTTCAATGTGTACTTTGACTAGTAATAATTTGGCTGTGAATTTATTATTAATGTTTGGGATATTTGTTCAGTTTTCTTTTATTCTATTACAATTTAATTATATATGTATGTAGCCTGTATACATATCATACAACCATGCTTATTTTATATTCATATAGTAGTCTTATTTATTCATTTTGTTTCTTAATATATGTTTCTATTTGTGTATTTTTATTCATACTTATTATATACATATATATTATATTTAAAATCAATATTCTTATTTTTGATTTTTATATTTAAGTACAAATTATAGTTATACCATATAATTTATATGTTTAAATGTTTAACATTTTCCTTAGTTATGTTTACAATATTTACTACATAGCTAAATTATTTTTAATTGATTTAATTTCAAATAATTGTGTATTTGGTGGATGTTGGATTTTTTTGGTATACTTTCAAGATTTTCAAGTAGTGATCAGTGAAAATTGTCATCTTCCCTAAAAAGTTAGTAGACAGTTATTAAACAGTTAATAGTTTTATATTTAGACAAGTTATATAATAAATAGATTCATTTTATGGGTTTATGGTATTTTAATCTGTTCCAAGTATTATTTTTTATAAACATTAAATTATCGAAATGATTTTAAATTTGTATCTGAAGTGTAAATAACAATTTGCAGAACATTAACTGTCCATAGTTGGGAATCTTCCGGAATTCTGAGATTTTTAGATGAAAAAATAGAATTGAATTCTTTTATGAAAAATGCAATAAAATG
>JAUZND010002634.1:0-12743 GCA_034780555.1 Coelogynopora nodosa
TTTGATTAATGTTATTAAATACCTATGATTTTTGTAAAATTTTATTACTGAAGAAGGCCAAAAAAGGTCGAAAACGTATTCTTCTTTTGATTAATGTTATATATATATATCTGTATATATCTGTATATATCTGTATATATCTGTATATATCTGTATATTATATCTTTATAAGCCTATATATATATATTTAAGTTTAATTATTTCATTTATTTTTATCTCACTAATAATATAAAATTTAGAAATATATTGTTTATAAAATATATTTTTTAAAGCAGGTTTTTTATTTGGTCTCAAATTCAATGTGGATCATTTTTGTAAATAAAAAATATTATAAACTTTGTTTTAAACATGTTTAAAACATGGTTTTCTCCATGTCAGCAAATTACTGTTAATTAAATGATGTTCAGGTGAATTTTCTAAGAGTGGTACAATGTTTTAATTTGGTTATATTCAAATTATTTTAAAATACCGTTTTGTAAAGAATGCCCTTACGCGCAACAGTAAAAATATTTGCGATTTTTCTTAATAATTTAAACTAGTTCTTTGTTGTTCATCCTATTTTTACTATATTATTTTCCCCCATTTACATCACACATTGGTATTGTGGTGTGTGATTGAGAGATCTTGGAAACTATAACAGAAAATCGCTTTACATTTTGCACTAAAATTGACAGTGGCTCATATTAGACTTCCACTTGGAAAGAAAATGAGTGTTTATTTGGCTGCAGAAGTCATGTCGTGGACAGTGCACTGTGTTTTGGCATGCCATGATCACGGTTCCTTCAAGGAATTTTCTGGTATATCAGACAGTCAAGTAATGGGTACTGCTGATCTTGTCAAAAGAGTAAACGAGTTAAGGGACTTCATGAATCGTACCTTAGTAAACGAACAAAGTGTAAAGCAGACGGTTACTAGATATTTACTGTACTATCGTGTGAAGCTAGTGAATACACTTCGGCATGATATATCAAACTGGAAATTCCATGATCAAACATTACCATTTAAGCAATGTCTTTTAATAACTCTTTCCGATTTTGAGCAAGCTTTCCTTGACCTTGAAATTTATGTGCCCCGTAGATTCAATCAAGATTGCAACGAGAATGTAAATTGCCAAATCTGACGCGACAAGGGTTCATTCAATGAATCTGTTGATACTAGCAGAGCTGTCAGTTGCTAATCTACGATCGGTTGCTTTCAATCAGTTTATTTCTCCCAATGCAAAACACGCCAATTGCATAAGTATTTCGTGTTTATATATGCCCATTGATGGCCATTGGGACCTAGCACCAAGTCTAGCACCAACATCGTAGGGTAAAGTCGCCTGTTGCGAAGAGTGATGATACCATCCAGCTTGAGTGCACGAAAGACGAGGTGCAATACATCGCCGGATATATTGTGCGTAGTTGCAAGGATACGGGCATCTTGCGGTGAATGCAGTGAGGCACAGGTTTCTTCATTGTGCCTCAATTTTAACATAAATGGCCATTCATACAAAGAAAGACTTATGAGTTTGCTTTAAGCGGTCTCTTTACTCCCTCTGCACATCGTTTATGAATTGTGTGTTTCATTTAGATAACAGTTTTTGTTTCAGTATTTCTTCCTATTATGTATGGTGAAAATCTGATTTTAATCCAAAATGTGATTTTGAACGAGGGACGTCTTTCTTTTTTGCTTGTATGTCACTCACAGTTTCTTTGTAATGCACTCACTGCATTGAAACGTGTCAACCGAGTTGTTGAGGGTGGTTATAATCCTAAATGGCAATGTTTCGGACAAGTTTGTATTGAAAAACTGTGGTCTGATGATATAACAATATTAATATTTTCAGGGTCTCATTGACTTTTCATCAATAGTTATTCAAGAAAATTCATTTATATTTTTGAGTCCATAAAATATTGAATAGTGTATATAATATAACAGATAACTGCATTAATTTTTTTGTGTTTAGAATATTGTACCTTATAGTTTTATTCAATTGTTTGTTTTATCTTGTATGTTATAGCTGATCAAATATCACACTTAAGTAGGGCCTATTAATAATTTTTTATTATTAAAGTTTTGCATTTACCTTATATTCCTTTAAGCCTCGTACATTTGATTATTATATGCTTGATTATTATTATTATTATTATTATTATTATTAATCGAATGCAATATTGGCATATTGTACAATTTTTAGTTTTGTTAAAATGATAATATTTATGGTGTCAGTATTTTTTTATTTTAAATTATATGTTGCCCACGAACAATTAAAATCTTATATTACAAAACGAGAATCTTGATTTTTCATATATTAGAATTGTACAGATATAGATATAGGGCCTATGCAAATCAATAAAAAATCCGTTGATTTCAACGATATTCTGACAATGCTCTATTAAGTCCTTAAATTATATTATGGAGTTGCAAACGATCAAAAAAAAACTTTATTAAAAAATATTATTTCTGTAACATTTTCAAACTTTATATATAATCTTTTCTCAATATCATCTAAATAGATAAGAATGATATGAAAAAAGTGAATATTTTTTTATTAAATGTACTATATACCTTATCTTACTTATATAGACAATTTCTGGATTTTAGCATTTAACAAATTTTGATTTTTAAACATATTTTCACTTTTATTTCTGTTGTAAAAGCATTAATGGATCTGTTGCTATAAAATAAAATAATTTTTAGATTACAATTTAAGTACACATCGCTGCATTTTAGTTAGTGCTAATAAGTAGTATCCACCCTTCCTGTACTACTCTAAAATTATACTAATAAATTATTTTTATATTACAATTTGTTTTATGATTTTTATTAGGCAAATTTAACTACATCTTTTGTAAATTATTATAAATGTTCACGTTACATTACTTTATTTTTGGGAAGTGTGTTCTACTTTTGTTCTTGAATCAAATGTTCTTATTGTTTATTTTGACATATATATCATTTTATATTACATTACAATAATTCACTTAGGATTCAATCAAGCAAATACCATACATGCAAATTCAAAAATTTAAATCGATAAAGTCTAGACATATATATACAAAGCAGCTACAAAGTTACCACAAAATTACAGATTTGTAAATTACAAAAGAATGTATAATAACAAGGATTTAAACAGATTAAATAATAATAATAAATGTATTACAGAATTTGGAAAAATTATTTATGTTACAGAATTGAGAAAGAGTTTTCTTAAATTATCGTTAAGGGGATAGAATCCGTTATTTAGGTTGACTACATTGGATTTGTGAGCACAGATAAAAGCAGTAAAATATTTTTCTATATTTTGTAATATCACCCTTAAAAATTAAAGAAGCGTTTTTAAAATTAAGACAAAAACCCGTATTAAGAGAATAATTTGAAAGGCAATTATAATATCGGCTTTTATATTTAAAACGTTATATATGTATTGTAAAGTTTTAGGAAAATATTTTCATATAGTTTTTGTGTTTTGCTTGAAATTCACATATTGAACATAAATAATTTAATTAAACTCCTATTCAAACGTGGTTTCATATGAAACATTATCCAAGATAATTACACATTTATATGTTACTGGTTTTTATATTGTATTTTCTTTATTTATATCTACGTTAATAAGCTGTTAAGAATGATATGGGGCATTTTTGAATGAACAACTTATTGATGAACAATTCTTTAATTAGATATAATGGTGTCCATACATGCTATAAGTAACTATACACATATAACTTCTTTATTATAATATATCTATATATTTTTAGATGGTGCGCACATATGTTAGGAAATATCTGTTTCGTACATAAAAATAGACATGAAAAATGCTGTGATGAGAGTTAAGAACGGTACCAAATTATTAACTGTATTAAAGCAGCATGGTAAAGTTTAGCCAGAGTAGATTATTTTTATAATTAATGAAACCGAAACCATGGTCGCAATTTTTTATACAAAATAAATTTATATAATGCGTCATCTGTACCTCCCAAAAAATACATAAATGTGCCTGTTTCGATCTCTGACACTCGTGTAATTATATACAGAAGTTGTCTCTGGTAATATGCATATTTAAATAAACATTAAGAGAGTCGTTACGGTAATAAGCGGCAATATGAGGATTCAAAAATTCGCATATAAAAATAAATGCGATCGGTAATCTTTTAATGCATGAATTTTAATTTTCTTTAAAATTCTAGAAAAGAATTCGAGTAAGCTCGGGAATTTAGCGCCAGATACATTTTTTTTAATTTCCGATATATTTCTCAGCTGTTGAATCCGAAAAATCTATTAATTGTTATTTCACGGATCTAGAATATTACTATTAATTATACTTTTGTATTCGCAATAAATTATGGGGAAAGACTATTATAAAATCCTAGAAATTAATAAGGGTGCAACTGAGGATGAATTAAGAAAAGCATATCGAAAGATGGCATTAAAATATCATCCAGATAAAAACAAATCCCCCGGAGCTGAAGAAAAGTTCAAAGAAATTGCAGAAGCATATGAGGTAAGCTTGATTATCAATATATATTGTATGTTAGAGTCAGTGACTGTGTTTTTGGTCTCATATTAATCAAATGACATGACACAGGCCAGGGGCAGCCCCAGATTTTTGTAAGTGGAGCACAAAAAAAGTTAAAACGATGTGTGTAATATAGGTCTACTGTTTTATATAGGACATAACCTAACTGTTTGTAAAGGTATACTATGAGTTAGGGGTTGCAGTAATAACCTTGTCATCTAAACTAGTGTCAGCTGATACTAACTCAGAACTATCCCACCCCCACCCTCCCCCCCCTACTTTAGTTATCAGTACATAACATTGAATTACAATACATAACAATTGAAAATAATAATAAATCTGGCCCTGATAATCTACCCTGGTGGTTCCTTCAACTTTCTGCATCACTCCTTACTAAACCTATTGACAAGTTTAATATATATTATGTATTATAAATATAGTGTCAGTGATGGAACATGAATTTGGACAGTTTGCAAACTGGTCAGATAGATTAGGAATCCATGCTCCTTGCAATGGTTTATGAAATGGCTGGTCAGAGTAAGAACAAAATTATTACTGGACATTCAAGAATAATCTTAATGTTTCATTAAATTAAAAAATATATCATGAGAGGCAATATATATACAATTTATATATCAATATTAAATGATATTGGCATCAGATTTTTTTGGAATTGGCATCAGGTTTTATCTCAAGCAATTCATCAGATCATTTAGCATTGGGTTTGTTTAATCTCAGGTACTTGGCATCATGATTGGTTTTTCTCAGGTAATTGGGATAGACATTTGTTTTTTAGGAATCAGGATATGTCATTAACTATACTATAACCATAGCCTTAGTCATGTTGTCATATGTCTATGGCTAGTGTTTATACTTGCAGTCAAAATTCATCACTTTTGGGTTACATGCCTTTTTTCATGAATGGCAGTGGCAGTACTGATTTATATCATCTTCAAAATCCTATTTCAGCAGTTGTAATTACTGTAATCATATGATATGTTTATAAAATATATTTTGTTTGTGGTCACCCTGATATGTGTATGACATGTACATGATTTTTTTCTCTCTAAAAATAGTGGCCACCCTGCATTAAGTGATGCTTTTTTATATAGCTGTTAGTATTATATTTATCTATTTTGAGTAGGGCTGTTGTCTGAATAGAGTTGTGAGCATATGTCCAGAATTCTAAATAAGGCATAACACCAAAAGTAGTCTATTTTCATAGTGACATTTCAAAATATGATAAATGTTTTATCTATATAGTTAGTATATTTAGTAATAATAGTAGTTCAATTGAAAAGAATCTTGAAAAAAGGTAATTTTTTAATATATTATTATTCTATTTTAATACCAAATATGTATTTTAAAAATAATATATTTGAAATTCAACAGATTAACTTTTTATATAATATTTTAATAAAAATGACCTATATTTTTTTGTATTGAAATTACACAAACAATGCACTATTCCTATCTATATTATATATAGTATTATATATCAGGTAGCATAAGTGTGCCACATTCAAATTTTACCTGTCAGTTTGTTATATGCACACACTACTGTATTTCTATTTTTTACTTGCGTTTTTTATTGGTATCAAGGGTGTGGTTGCATTTTTTTTAGTAGTATTACACTTTCAAAATGAAAGTATTGTTTTGTAAACAAAAGTGAAATTTTCAGAAGTGAACATTGGTATACATACATATTTGAATATTTTCAGATATTGAACATTTTTTACAGCAAATAAAGTGTAATACTTACTTTTACATATTGTGGCCTAATTTTTACAAAACTAATGTATCTGCATTTTAGATTTTTTGATAGAGTTGCATAACGATTGTATACTTTTAAATATGATTAGTCAATTTTATGATTATCAGTGTTGTATCAGTTTTAACCAATTTAAATCCATATTTATAATTTTTTGTCAGTATCAAGCATGCCATTTTTTTATATTGTGAGGTGAAAAAGGCATTCTCTTAATTCTTAATTTTTTATATTTTGATCTCTTTTAATTACCATATCTTCAATATAATTTACCTATGTGAAAATATCATTTTTATATTTTGTTGTTTTTTGTATGTTGTAACTATATTTATATATGATTACTTTTTTGTCAATAATTTATGACAAGTTTAAAACATGAAATTATATTTATCCATTAAATTAATTTTAAAATCAAATAACCATTTATAATGAATTGCAATTCAAATTTAATAATAATTTTGTTATGTGGTATTTGCAATATTGGTATATCTGTGATTTTAAGGTACTATGTGCCTATGTTTTAACATTGATGCCTCCAAATTTATTCCAAATTGCTGGTCTATATTTTACAGGTATTGAGTGATCCAAAGAAAAGAGAAATCTATGACATGTATGGTGAGGATGGTTTGAAGGCTGGTGCTGGTGGGACTAGTAATGGCGCAGGTGCTAGTTACCATTTCCAAGGAGATCCTAGAGAAACATTTCGAATGTTCTTTGGTACAGATGACCCATTTAGTAATTTCTTTGACATGGGTGGAGCTGGTGGTGGAAATCGGAACATGTTCTTCGGTTTTAGTGGTCGTGATCCTAATGCAATGGACATAGATTCTGATTTTGGACATGTAAGTTAATATTCTTAAATGTATTTTAATTTCGTGTTTTTGTCATTATAAAAATGTTTTGCATATCTTTATGAGAATTATGACTTGAGTGGGTCGTCAGTAAGAGACATTTCACTTTGCAAGGTAGGCTACCTTTTCCATTCAAACTAATACACATCGAATGTTAAAGAGCTAGTTGGACATATGTTTTGGTTAATTATTGTAAGAGCTAGATATACATATATATAATTATTGTTGTCAATAATGTATACTACCTTAAGGTTAACTACATTCCATTATACTTATTGAACTAATTATCACGAAAATATTAAATATGTTCTATCTCACAAAATATGTTAACACTTTTTAAAATGCCTTGTAATATTTAGTCAATACATATATGCTTGTATTCAATTTTCCATCAAAATTATATATCCTCATGGTTTAATCTTTGGTTCTGTAAAAAATTACCTTTATACATTATTTTACACTTTTCAGGAATGTGTGATATTGTGTCCAAGGGTCGTTTTGGTAAATAGTTAAAATCTGGTACAAAAATGAAGGGGGGATGCGTATGTTGATTTGAGTGTATAGCTACATATAAAAAATTACAGAATTTAAAAAAACTTCTGCTAGTTCAACAAAAGCTTGGTACAACAACTATATTTTGGAACAATTTCATTTCTCAAAAATGTTTATGTACCTTGCTTTTTTTGTTATGAATATATGACTACAACAATTTCATTCTGTAAAAATGTTTAAAATATCATCTGCATTTGAAAATACCAATGCTATTTCCTACTTTAAGGACACTAATCATGAGTTGGTCAAAAATCACAGCACTCACAGATGTCGTTTTAAAAATAAATGGAATAATATTTCTGCTAATGTTAACATAAATTAAAGCAAAATTTGTGCAAAAATCGAATGTTGAAATGGAGAGGTACCTACATACTTCATCTACGGAAATTATTATGTGCTCAGAGTTAATCCAATCCACTATTGTTTAACATTTTAGTTCTATAACTTACTTTTCCTCTATTGATCTCTTTGTTAGTTTTAAAACACTTATTTTGAAAATTTATATTTCTTATTTTATTTATATTGTGAATTTCTTATTTTATATGTACATATATCTATATATATCTTAAAATATACAAATCTCAATAGTTACATTTTCAATATACAAATACATCTTCATATGACTATTATAATAAGTTTATATATGAAGTATTTCAATTGTAATTAATATAATTTGCTTCTTTGAGTGAATTTGTCAGTGCATTACCTAAATTGTTTGTTGGTTTATTGGTCTAAATTCTATACTAGGAGAGATATAACAGCTTGTACAGCTAATATTGGTAGGCCTATATCTAAATTACACACTGGGACTACTTTTTTTTCGTTTTGAAATTTTTAATGGCACTATTTTTTATTGCAACTATTATTACTAATTTCGACCACAGTGCAATTTTATTAGTAGCTATAAATATTGCAGTTAAAATCATCGAATTTATTGTTTGACATAGACAATTGTCTATTTTATATAATAAAATATTATCATAAGATGTTGGTTTTAGTTAAATCGCTGTTAGTATTATATTCAACTATTTTGAGTGGGATTGTTGTTTGAATTAAGGCAAAACACCAAAAGTAGTCTATTTTCTTATTGAAAAGAAATAATATTATAAAAGTTTTCACATGGTTAGTAATTTATTACATATTTAGTAATATTGTTAGTTCATTTGAAAAGAATCATACATATTGTAATAAAATTCTTTTAAGGTGTAATAATTTACTAACAGATAATCATTCTATAACTTGTATAATGTATGTCTTTGTCAGCAAACACTGGTAATAAATATACATAGTATATTATTAACAGAATATATTAAATGTATTAATATATAATAAATATAACAGACATATTAAATGTATAATATTTGATAAATTAATTTTTTTAAAGTAATAAGTATAAAATATATATTTTCAGTTGTATGTAACTTTATAAATAAACGAATTTATGTATTTCTTAATGCAATCTAGATATAAAAAATTTTTAATTTATGGTTCTTTGCAGATTTAGAGGCTACTTATTCCCACGTATCGATAACACCACGAAGTTTTCGGTCTTCCAGTATTTTCTTTGATAGTCATTTAAGCCCACAGCCACAGACCAAGTAAAAAATAGATGTTGTACATCTGAATCGATGATTCTGAAAATTCTTTATTTAAATAATGGTTTTAAAGAGTTATGAACAAGCTTATATATCTTTCTCTTTGTTCATCTCGTTTTGTTGTTCTGTTCTACTACTATCAAATGAATAGATTGAAACAAAATGAAAAAATTAATAAACAGATTATTCATATATAGAACACATTAATCAGATATAATTATGTATGTATAAGATGATTTAGCACTAATAATATTAATTTGTTGATATAAGGTGCAGGAACATTTTCAGGGGCCTAAAGATGCCACAGCAAATTTTTTCTAATATTAAAATGACTGAAAAAAAATTGTGTTGATTGGCACTATATTTTAGCACGACCTGCCGTGTGTTTTGCTACAATTGGATGATATGCATTGGGGAAATACTGTAAAAGGTTAAGCAACCTGCACTATCTTCAATTTACCAAATTGTGTATAATATAGTTTATTTTAATTAATGTGATAAAAATACGTAATAAACTTTTTTTAGTATACCGTATGTATTTTAATCATGTGCTATATTTCACTAAATAAATATTGTTTATTTTGATGCTATAACCATATGATAAGCTACTTTAATATATATTTATGTCATCAATTCTTTAGTTATACGTTTGATATATACTATTTGTTGTAATAGTTATCAGATAACTATTACAAAAAATACAGATTCTGTGTTTTTATGCATGATGACGGTCCATACAAGTACTATATGTAGTGACTGTAATGCTTCTTCCCCTTACCACAGGGCTCCCCCTTCTCCGGGATGAACATGGGCGCCAGCGGAGGTCGACGTAGAGGAGCCGCAAGCAACCGTCAGCAGGACCCTCCTATTTATCACGACCTATCTGTCGCCCTGGAAGACGTTCTTCATGGGTGTGTCAAGAAAATCAAGATCACCCGCAAGCGCCTAAATCCGGATAAAAGGACTGTTCGTGAGGAGGAAAAGGTGCTCGAAATTGAAGTGAAGAAGGGCTGGAAAGAGGGAACCAAGCTTACTTTTAAAGGCGAAGGCGACGAGCTCCCTGGGAATGTCCCGGCCGATGTTATATTCACTATCAAGGATCGCACGCACAAACATTTCAAACGAGATGGAGCTGACTTGCACTACAAAGCTAAAATCGGACTTAGAGAAGCATTGACGGGAGACACTATTAAGATTCCTACTTTAGACCCTAAACGATTTGAGACTTTAGTAATCAAAGAAGTGATAAAGCCAACGTCAATACGTTCTGTTGTTGGAGAGGGTTTGCCCTATTCAAAGGAACCTCATAGAAGGGGCGATATAATTGTTAACTTTGATATCATATTTCCCGATTCTCTCACGGATACTGCCAAACATACGCTAAAAAAGACCCTTCCATCATAGTTTAACCAATACTATATATGCCTCTACACTAGCTATATAATAGATGTGGCTACGTTAAAGTTACTGTTAAAACTTCAAATGCCAATCAAATAATTATGACATTTCACATATTTGTCAGTTCTTCTAAAACGTCATTGACAATGTTTTCAATATGTACGCTGAACTTATACTAAAATGTACTGTTTAACATATGAAACTTGTATAATTAGTCCTGTGTGATCAGAGTAGCAAAGTTGAATTCTATATTTTTATTATGTTTAGTTTTGTTTAACCTAATTGGTTGTGGGTTTCACAATTCACTGACAAATGTACCATTATTATGTGTATAGTTTTATAACACTTTGATTAGTGGCAAACAATATTAGGTGTATGCTTTTGTTAAGTACTAAACGACAACTTTAAAAAATGCATTAAAAGGTGCTCATTAATTCTTAATTTTGTATAAAATGTAGAGCATCCGCTGTAAAGTTTTTTTTCCCATTGTAATTTGTATTGTAAATCTTATAGTATAGATAAAAAACGGTTTGTGTCACAAACTTTAAAATAAAAGTTTAGCAAAATCTGCAATTTTGAAATTCGGTTAACATTTTTAATGGTATTTTGTAAATTTGAAAAGGCACGTTATAAAGTTGTTTTAAATTTAGTGTCAATTGTCTAGATTGATAAAAATATGTTTTTCATGTAGACCTGATGTAAATAAAAGTGTAGTATTTAAAGACCAATTATGTACATAATTCAGTACAGTTGAAGAATTTGTTCCATTATGTTTTATTTTAAAGACATGTTTAAAATAAAAGTCAGAACTTACAATACTTTGATATTGTGTTACACATGGGTGTGTTGTAAAATAACTAAAGCCGCAACTTTCAAGTGGAATGGTCAATGACGGAATACAGATTGTGACAAATGATTATTATCCCTTTGTGTACAGTTGAAATTTTTATATTTATCCATTTAAAAATGCTTCTGATGAAACCACCCTTCCCCAAAGTCTGCTTAATCGTTGTTAAATTAGAGATGTTTGTTAGCTATAAATGTACATAACCCATAATATATAATATTTTGAATAACGTATGTTTTTTTTCAAAAGATGTTTTCCAATAATTATATTTGGCTATTATTCGCTACTATATATGAACCAAGACTACGGTTATCTATTTATTGCATAAGCTATGGAGGGTGGGGACTATATTCTAATCAGGTGGTGTTTGCGATACGAACTCGGCTTAAAACAGCTTTTGAATTACGTATATACGACGTAGTTTACAATTTGTAAACTGATCTATATAAACTCAGTTAAACAAAATCAGATTTATACCATTAATATATGCTAATATTCTTTATTATTCTCAGCATTCATTTAGGCCCTACGTATAACGTCGTCAAGAAAAGTACAATATTTTCTAACTGTATTGCATGGAATTCGCTATATATTGTTTCCACATATTTGATACTATATCTGTGATTATTACCCGTTAAAAATGTGTACTTTCTGTAATAAGCTCTGGGTTAATAATTTATATATGTTGTCTACTTTGAGCATTGCTATGCACAATTTAAATACTATTAAATTACATATCTTTTATATTATTTTGTTAAAAGACAATGCTCAAAATACATACAGATTATTATTTGTTTGATTTACTTTATATTATATCAATCTGAACGGGCAACCTTCATATTTTGTTAATTATTTTAATTATTTTGGTCAATTATGGATTAATGGTTTTTTTAAATAATAATTTTGTAATGGAGGTTTCCCCTCAATTTTCAATTAAAACATTTGGAAAGTTCGTTAAAGATAATAACGTACGTTATCGTTCAGAGGGAAAACTTTAGCTTAATATTAAAATAGAATAATAAATTTATGTAAAAGTAATTTCCTTTTTATTTCTGTTATACATGAGTTTCACTAAAAAAATAAACAAGTGTTTAAGTTGTCAGCACACGTGTAAGTAGTATGGGAAGCGGACATCTGCATACCCCCCCCCCCCCCAGAAGAGACTTGTTAACTTGACAGAATTCTTAAAACGAATCAGTGAACGTCTGTTAATTTGAGAGATTTGTTGCTG
>JAUZND010002635.1:0-12743 GCA_034780555.1 Coelogynopora nodosa
ATATTACTAATCAGAACATAATATTACATCTTTTAAAATAATTTATTCCCATTCCATAAAACGTTATGTTTGCCAAATTAGTTTTTCTCCATATGTCACCTAAGTGGCTTACTGAGGGACCAATTTATATTATTATTTACCTCCTTTTATTATTGCCATGTAACTTGATCTACTTCTAAAGTGCAATTCTATTTAGCCTGAGGTTGTTGTGTTTCAATATTAAACAATCATCCATTGAGGCATTGTTGAACATGAACCACGAAGTTAAAAATATATCTGTTCCATAAAGATAATTAGTGGGAAAACAAAGTTTTAGGGATGATACGCCCGTCATACAAATTTCAAACATTATGTAATACAGCTAGTTTTTCATTCTGTCACTGACACACATAAAGTGTCAACTTTGATTTGATGCATTTGACTCAATATTTCACATACATTCCATATTTTCAAATGTATAAGTAAAATTAATAAACCTGAAATGTAATACCTATACCATACAACATAACATTATAATGTAAGATAATATAAGATAAAACAAGATAATATAATACTCTACATTATGTTAAAACAACAGGAACAAAAATCCGTCCTACCAAACTTCTCAGCCACATAGAGCAGATGGCCCTCATGATAGGACCACTCAAACCCGCCGAACACGCCATCGTTAGGGTAGACAACTCCGTGCTTCTCCATTGCGGACACATCAATCGTCTTCACCAGTTCATGATCGCGCCACACCTGCATGGAACCATATATAGCAAAACAATCGAAAAATAGAACAAGGGTCGTATGGTTGCCTATAGAAAAAGTAACATAGAATATGTTCCAAAATATAATTAGCCGTATATTAAATGTTATTAAATGTATATGAAAGTATTAAATGAAAGTATTAAAATACAAAAGTATTTATTGATGTAATATAAATGGTGCATAAAATAGTGATGAATTGAATATTTTATAATAATTTAATTCTAAATTTACAAAACTTATATATAATTTTCGGAAAAAACCAGTCTAATTAAACGACATTATTAGCGTGGAGTAGATCATACTCCTGTGTAAACGATAACACATGACATGCACAATAAACAAATTTTGTCAATATGTTATATATAGAATATAATATACGACTAACGAATTTAAATATGCAGATGTTTAGAACATATTTGTTAAAACGCTGGGTTTGTATGTATATGTAACGAAAATTTAGTCCTATATTATCATAAAAATATCCAAGACATTTTATTAATTGAAATGTTAGTATATCTTAAAATTAGCAATCATATAATAATATATAAAATCATTGAAAACCAATGAAACACACTGAATTGGGAACAACAACGCGTATGCAGACTTAAAATAGCAAAAACAAAAACCCTTACAAAATATTTGATAATCTTTCGGTTTTCAATGGTTTTTCCAAGACTATATTATATTCAAATTCCACGACAACTATAAAACAACTTGTCACCTGAACAAAGAACTCCTCCTTGCCAGCACCGGCCGCTCCCTCCAATTTCTTCTTCTTGATACAAACCGCGCGCAACCCGGCGTCGCCCGGCGACACCACGTCCCACAGCCGAGCCTCCTGCACCACGAAGGGACTCGAGCCCAAGCTGGCCAGGTTGCAGGCGGTGAGGAAGACCGACTTGGTCAGGCTGAGCTTCTCCCCGCGGATGACATCCCGCTGGGACCAGGTCGTGTTGACAATGAGGGTGTCCTGGTTGGGGTCCTCGGTCGAGCAGTGCAGTCGGCCCGACTCGGGGAAGGGGATGTGGGAGAGCTCGCGGAACTCGTGCACTATCTCGTCCACTGAGAGCATCTGAAGTGGTGGGAGCAGGCAGGAGTGCCGTGGCGCTTCACTAAAAATATTACTAAAAGTATTGCTGCTATCTACTGTATGTGAGTAATACTTCACATAGCAATTGAAATTCACAACTTTTATTGATAAAATAACAGATCACATATTTTTGTAACATACATTTCCGAATCCCGTATAATAAAAAAAAATGGAATGTGGTGTATGTAAAGCCCACAACCCTAAAATAATTGTTGAAAATATAAATGACTGAAATTTATATTGAATCCTTTAAATTAATGAAAAACTCGTTGAAAGTGTGTTAGCGGATCTTGTTGTCCCTTATCTGTTATGGATGGTTATTTATAAAAGTATAAATAATATTATAATCTTTAAAATATTTATAAAACGAGAACATATTAAAAAAAATATAACTACTTTATCTTATATAAGTTCTTGGAGTATACTTGTATATTGTATACTCCTACAGTGTAGAATAGCAATTTATTTTTAATAATTATACAATTGTAATAGGCATGATTGTGCGCCTGAAAAGTCACTGTTTGGGTAAAATGCAGACAGATCACTGACAAAGATGTTTCAGTTACTCGATGAAACAGAAATAATTATTCATAATATCGAGAAGACGATATGCCAACTTTCGTTTTAACATAACAGAAAAAAATTATTTTAGAAAATTATGGAAATAATACGTAATAATTATAGAGGAATAAAAATCAGTATTTTTTTCAACCAATAATGAAAACGTCCACACACAACGTTGCAAAATTGTACAATGCAGTGAATAACTACTTAATAACAATGTAATTAACATTTAGTAAACGACAATTTTGTTAGAGTATATTTCCTACATGTGGGCGTAAAACAAAAACAAATCAACATAACATTCTTGATAACCAAATCAAAAAATATATTTTTCTATACTGAATTTTTTTGTTTTCGAAAGTTATAGACAAATACTACTTACGGGACAATTAAATTAAGACTAAACATAATATTAAATAAACAAGCGAAAAATATATACATAAAAATTAAAATTAAACAATGAGAAAAATAAATGCTTTTATATTTTGACAAAAATATAATCAGTAATTATAAATCGCTACAATTTATATTATCGTAACAATAATATAATTTCATAAAGGATATAACTTGTTAAAATAATATATTAATGAGAATAGAATGCTATAGGCAACCGAATAGACATAAAAAGTTGAGATCACAATGGTTAATACTTGCATACAGTCATAGAAGGTGTAATCCGCTAGGTTGAGGGAGAACACAACAATACGGAATAATATAATATGTGTGAAAAATATGATTTAAAGCTGCACAATAATATAATAATCAATTATAATATCACTAAACAAAACGGTGAAGACGAAGCCTCCCCACGCACAACTATAGCCGACGAAAAAGTGTGAAATGAAACAACAATTCCATCCATTAGTAACATGAGCTGCTCAATATGCAGCCGGCTGGAGGTAATCATAGAAAGCCTTGGCCTGGGTTCCAAGCTCCTCCTTGTCACACTTGAGAGTGAGGAGAAACACCTTCGCCTTCATTTGAAGTCGAAGTTCCTGTGGTTAGAACGGGGCATAAACAATGACAGTTTTATGGCATGTTTAGAGTTGCTGAAAGAGTAGGTCAAGTATAAATTCGCATCACTAGAAAGATGCTTTATATGAATAATAATAATAAAATGTAATATTTTCCCAGATGATTTTAATCTTCTAATTGTATAGTGTATTAATAACTGCAATTGATCTCATTCAAATATGTGAGTATGAACAAATATAGTTACGTATATCAAACAACGATGCCATTTAAACGATATGAGTAAAGTGTAACCGCATACCGCCTTCAGGGTTCCTAAACCTAATCCATTTTTTAAATGTATATATTTCTATCAAATTTTACTACACAAAAAATATATATATTTTTTAATAATATTCTTCCAATATATTCAAAAGTTTATTATGATGCATAGCCATTAACAATAAGTTGATGTTATATTATCATCATACGTAGTAGTAATAACAATTAACAAGATACTACAAGGAGTTGGTTAAAAATGCAATTAGAAGTAATTATGGGCCACAACAACAAATTTTGGTAGGCCCTACAGGTGCATATTATATAAATTCGTCCCGTTTTCTATACTTGTTTAAGGTTCCTTGTCAAATAAGTTGATAATTTAAAGAATTAAAACCAGAATTACTTAAATCCCAAGCCGAAAATAAAGTACATAAGAACACAAGAAAAGAAAAAATACAGAATCAAATAAATATCTAACCCGTATTTTCAATCAATATGAATATAATTAATAGCTACCGGGAAAGATAATTTAATATACGATTATAATTTATAAAAACACATCAAACATTATAAAACTAAAAGTAATTCGATTTTTTAATGTGTGGCACAAAAAATAGTAAAATTCAGTTTAAACAGAACTAAAATTGAGTGAAACACTAAAATGACAATAACAAAGATCCCAAATAACACTATTATTCAATGGTACTTGAAACTCTACGTCAAGTTACCAAAACACTAAAAATAGGATATATGTTTTAATACATTTACTCTCATAACGGTAAGATCAGTTTAAAGGAATAACTGCTTCGTAAAACGTTGATGTGCTATCTTACATGAAGTTTAGCAATCATGGATTCTCCCTTAGGTGCTTTGATGTCAACCTTAAGACAGGCTTCACTGTGGAGCTCTGAGACTTTAATTTCATGAAAAAGATTTTTCAGAAAGCGGATCCATTTCTCGAGTAACCCGTTGTCCTGAGTGAAGACTGTGTTGCCGGAAATGAGTTCTACCATGTTTTCCGGAGCCTGTCAGAGAGAGTTATAGAGATAGAATGAAAAATTAATGTTACAAAATCTGATCGTCGATTGGGCGATAAGGTTACAATTTAACTTATATCAAAACATGAGATGATGTGATTTTAACTTATTTATGTTGTCAAAATTTGAGCATTTCTTGACATACTAAATTTTAACTTGTTTCATTTTGTCAAGATTTGAGCATTTATTAGCATACATTTATTTACATAAAAATATGACAATCTTTGACAATTGCGCTCTAGACCGAAACATGACAGGTTTGTCAAAATCAGACTGATAAAATCTACTTCGTTAATAACCTCCTAGATCAATAAATGGTCAAAATCAGGAAAACTAAGAATGTAGTTAGAAATTACTGATCTCTATTTACTATTTCAATATATTATAATTAAACGGAGATAAAGATGTGACACTATTTTGAGTAGACAATATATCTACAAGTCTAAAATTACGCGTGTTAAATTTCCCCTTTTATTTTCTATAGTAGGATGATATTATAGTAGACTACACCTACAGAGAATAGGTGAATATTTATACAAAAATGCCAATATATATATAAATAAAGATACAGAGGCAGCAGTGTTCTACTAGTAAAACAATACTGGGATACTAGAACACCTACACGTGTGTTGGAACCAAATGAGTTATATGTATAGGCTATGTATTATATTGAATTAGCCGATGAAAGTATTGAACGACGTATATTATAAGAAGAAAAATAGATACCAACAGATTTATTTCGATAGAAATTAATTATATTTAATATATATAATAGGTGCAAAATTTATTGAACGATTTAGTATTTTTTAAAACATAGTTAAATAATAAATTAATTACTAATAATAAGTACATCATGCGTACAGTTTGACAACTAAAAATCCAGACATCATTTTTTATGGAAACACCAACTAAAAATTAAATAATGAATAATGAACTATGTAGAATAATTATTCTATATAATATTAAAACTTTTTTTTACCGATAAGTATCGTCGTATATATTAGTTATTGATATAAAAGAAATACTTTACTAAAAACTAAAAGTTAACGAGATTTATATAAATAAACTTAAATGTCCAGGTATTAATTCTATTAACCGAAAACATAACTGAAAAAGGTAACGGTAAAAAATGGTGAAACTTATAATTTTTTCAAACGATACTCTATTCTAAAGGATGTATAAATATATATTAATTTAGTTATCTTTATATTTATTATTACTACATTTAAAATATAATTATTTGTCTATATTATAGAATACTATAATACTTTCTTAGCAATAATTGTTACATTTAATTGTGTAATTAGTGACTTACACATCTTTTCCATAACTGACATATCAAATTTAAACACTTTTCTGGCAAATTAATTGTATTTTCTTTAAAAATTATTGTATGAAAATTATAAAAATGTAAATATTTCCATACATCAATTTTTCTAGATGATTGTTTATAATAAAAAGTTTTAAAAAAACTCGACGAATTATAACAAGATGTACGACAGTTACATTAATGGTAGAATATTAGAATAAAGGGAATGTTCGAGAAAGGTTGAAAGGACTGCATTGATAATATGAAATTTTTTTTTACTGGATTTACCAAATAATATACTACACAATAATGCAGTGTTGCCACTGTCAGTTTTTACAAAATAATAATTCGGACGTGAAATTTGTAAGACGCGAATAGGGGTCTGAGGGCTAAGGCCGCAGCGAGATCAAAGGGCAAAGCCCATGGTAGGGGATTAGGGGGGAGAAGACCCCGAAAATGTTAAAAACTATTTCGCTACGGGTAATGATATATTAGTAATACAAATTAATTAATTCATTAAAATTTTGTATTTTAAAATACATTAATAAACACATAACATATTATATAAATGTAGCTAATATTCACAACAAAATAGACCCATAGCAATTCATAGACAGTAAATAATAGTTTTTTTTCACTCGAAAAACAAAATATGAAAATGTAAAACTATGTAATAACACAAGTATTAACTACTCCACCCCCTATCCATTCAGCCTTTAGTTTTTATTATTTAAAATACAATTTCTAAAAAACTATCCAAAATTCGGAAGAATGGCAACACTGATAATTTTATATACACAATAATGTTTTTGATCAACTGATTATATAAAGCATACAAATTTGTCAGTTTTTTTCCAGGTCCCTGAAAACAAAATATCAAATTCCACGAGATTTCGAGGAAACGATTTCTACAAAAATTATGCTGGCCAACAGTACAGGACACCAATCACAAGAACTAGAACAACCTAACCTTGCAAGCGAGTAGCCCGGAAATGGAGGTCGGCTCGTCGGACATGTTGAGCAGAATGGTGACCACCTGTCGCAGCACCTCTCCGTCCTCCTCCTCCTCCACCATGGTGTAGAGGTAAGGGATCAGACGGGTCAGCTCCTGGTGACACACGCTCGTCAGGCTCAGGTTGGACAGGGTCTTGAGGCAGGCAACTCCCAGGTCGCTGTCCTCGATGTCCTGCATCACCAGTGGGAAGTCCGCTACGGAGGACTGACGTGAGAGAGATCACGATATAGTAGAGGCTGCTAACATGGTCGCTAGCAGTTGGATTCAGCTCTCTTTATAACAATATAATCTTATCTGTATAATGTTGATAACCTGGTCAATTAAAAAGATATATATTTAAATCTCAAAATTCAGAAAATCATTTTAACATCAAACTTGCATAGTACATAATTTTCATAACATAATTATGGAAATTTTAATATTTTGAAATTATTAACTAAATTACCAAAGACTTCGTTATCTATATTACAAAATTGAAGGCCTTCCTTATGATAAATATGGAGGAAGGCTTTCCTAATGATAAATTTAACTCATTTTAATCTATGTTATGTTAGATTTTTTCCTAATTTAAAATTGAATCAAACAACAAATATATTTTATCAAATTTAAATTGTACTTTTTTAAATCATCCGAATGTCCCCAATCATATAACCATCATTAATATTATATTTGGAACTAATAATTTATTGAATAACACAAAAAGGAGCATCCTAATAATATAGTAAAAATACGAAAACAATATTATTACCTACCATCATTAACTTTTGATTCTCCAGGTCGCAAGCAAGATTTACAAGTGCATAGACAGTGCTCAGTTTCAATTGTTCTACAATACCACTGTTGGGCTGAGTGGCTTTGTGTAGGATGTGTAATAGGCTCTCCAGACACATTGATTCACGAAGTACTCTCTGAAATGAGATGACATAAAGTGTAAATAAGGTTTTAAACTGACTCAAATAATATAATTAAATTAATTTTTTTTAATGTAAACAAAATAATAAAATACATTTTAACTTCAACTAAGGATAAATAAACCACAGAAGGTAAGAAACACAAAAACAATAAATTAAATGAAAGTTTAAAAAAATAGAAAACATGAAACAGGAATGAGGGAATAACAAAAGACTTCAATGTTGTTACAAAGATGACTAAAACGTCAAAGACTTAATTACACATTTCAAATAAAAGTTTGAAACATATTTCCAATTTAGTGATAAATAATTCCATACATATTGTGATTAATTTATGATAATGTAAGCAGTTAGCATGTATAGAAGATTTATAATCTCAAAATAAACTCCCACATTAATATATAGTAATGTTTAAATAATTGATCTCATTCAAAAATTTATAAAATTGGAATGTACAACATCTAAGAAAATTTAGAACTGACAAAGATAGGATGTGATGTAGATACAATTATTTAAAATGTCTTGAAATGATCGAGAATCATAGCTTTAGAAATGCAACATTCATTTAATAACATAAATAACAATAAATTATATAAATCAAATTGTTTGATAGACACAAATTAAATTTAGTGGTTAGTTTATGGTTAAAGAATTCAAAATAATCAATTCAATCAAAATAAACAAAGCAATTAAAAATAATTTCAAACATACCATATTTCGTGTAAATGCTGCAGCCTGGTTAATGAGATTAATAATTTTGACCTGGTCCTCACCACAAAATCGTTTAAGTGAGTTGTTAAGCATTGTAGCATCAGACTCAGAAAGAGCATCAATTTGCAAGTTTGAAAGACACCTGAAAAGATCCTGAGGTTCAATGACCCCTGATTCCACCTTTTCTGATGTTTGGGTGACATCATTAGCTAATTGAGTTACATTGTCATTATTTTGGCTTTTATTAACTGAAAAATATGATATTATCATGAAATAAAAATAAAATTATTGGCCATGCAATATTCAAGAGAACAAAATGTTATTGAAAAATATATATATTGACTTATTCAGAATTTTATGTTTATTAAAATAGTGATCATTTCTGTGACATTAAAAAATGTTTTCATAATAATCTATACATTTGTGATCTCGGAACAGTAAAATTCAACATTTTACTTTTATCACTCATCATAATAAGCAAGCCAACAGCCAATCACATTACTATTCTCTGTGTCTGTATGTGAATCTATTTATCTATATAAGTATTATTCATTTCACAGCTTATCCCTTCTAACCATTGTGACAGTAAATGTCTCTCACAATTGGATGAAGCACTCACTAGTCAGAGAAAAGAATTACATACTTACATTACTGATTAGGTTAATGGCATATGCAGCACTATTGGAACCATGCAACTTGATAATAATAACTTAAAAGAAACTGTGTCTACCCAGGACAATATCATTAAATTACCACAAACTATTGCACCTTCTTAAGCTGAAGCTCTAAATAAATTACAATGTTGAACAAAATTATTATTAATTTCTGTTACATAAAATTTGTCAACTGATTTTATATATTTTTAAATGCATAAATCAAATCTAAAATCTGTCTTCATCTAAATGCTATAATATTTCCATAATTTGAAACTTGTTAACATTATATAATTGGTAGATTTCCTTACAATACTTCAGATATTAAATATGCTATTTTAGTGGAAATGTGATAGCTAAAATAATAAATTAATATACAGGCTTGACTCAAAATACCAAGAATTGTGTCATATTTGTTGAAAATCATTTGTGTGTAATTTCTACCAACAGATGTATAGTAAGGATTGATAGATTGGTGATATAAATTATAGAGATGCATATAATAATATATGTGAACCAAATGTAAGTTGTCTATTTTTAGCAAAATTCCTTGGTATATATATGTGAGTGAAATGTAAGTTATTTCATTTTAGGATAATTATTTTGTATGTAATATATATGTATTTAGCCATCTTATTTGTGATTTAGCCATTGCAATATACTGATTGTTCTACCTTATCCTAAATAGGAAAATAATATAGAGTTTTTAAAATACATCTAACAATGCATCTATTATTCTACCTATTTGTTAGGATGTTGTCATATTTATAATATATTACACCTATAGCACTCTTAATACAGTGAAACATAAGTGAATTTGCATTATATATATTTATAATATTTAATGTATACAGAAATAAAAAATGTTAATACTAAGTAACCATAAAATGTGCAATTATGTAGCTCATTGTTTAACTATTTAGTACAGAGCTACATGGATTAAAATCAAAACTAACACCAGTTTTAGATCTGATTATGAGTTCTTTAAGCAAAAATCAATGTATAAATACTCTAATGCATTCTTTTTATGTATATGGTTGAAACCCATTTATTTGTGAGGCATAATTATAAAGTCAATTTTGAAATTTCTAAGATTATTATTTTTCAATATACTTTAAAAGTTTTTGTGTGCTTAATTTAGTGTACTTTTGTTATAGATAAATCCATAAACAATTCAAGCTAGAATAAGTTTGACTTGCTTCTTATATTAATTATTATGAATAACTTTTGGAACCTGAATATATTCAAAATATTTGTAATTCAATTGAAAAATAGGGAATAGTACATTTTAATTTTAAGAATAGTAATGACTAATAGTAATGACTAATGTAATGAGTCTGTCTGTCAATGAATTTCTCAATGAGTTTGTAGATTAAGTAAAAGTATGAGACTTGTTAATACTTTAATAGGATAATACAGTCAAAGCCTCATTTTGTGAGTGATGGAGTGATAATTGCTTGTTTTTCAGATAAAGAAATAAACTCATTTGAGTAAAGCATTAAATATAGGTAAAGATGATCAGTGAGAATACACCTTGAACTTTCTTAATGAAATCACTTGATTTATACAGTACTTTAATTTTCATAAGAAAGGTCTTTGGAGACTTCCTCAACCAAAATGTCTTTAAAGGAAGAGAATAAACAGTAATCAGAATGGCTATATAGCCCTTTTGGATTGCACAATGTCAATAGTTAAAACTTTAGGCAAACATATTATTAAAAAATATTATTAATTAATTTAATATTAATAGTTCAAGCATAATATAAACTTTTTTTTTTATCTATAAAATGTGTAATAATTATGCTATAATTAAATATTATATATTAAAACTTATTAATTATATATTATTTGCATGACATTGTCATTGTCAAATGAATATCCTATTCCTATATTGTGTAATTATTTTGATGACTTTCTTAATTCCCACTATTAAACTTGTCAGTAATGTTATTGATAGTAATGATGTTTGCTATAATTATAATATATATATATTTCAGTTCAACAGCAATGTTCAAGCAGTTACATTGAATTACATTCTCATTTCCATATAAAATGCTGATATACTTTCAATTATAAAATAATACTTACGCGAATTATGATTCTCTCTGTTTCTCTGTAAAATGTGATATGCCAAGACACTGCCACCAACTAATGTTCCAATGCCTAAGCCAATATATAATCTTGATCCTTTCATGATTCGATAAAATATTGAACAGTCAACAATAATTCTGCTGCCAGATATTGTTTCAGGGTCATAACTATTTTCATCAAAATTGATTTTTTGTGAAACTTAACATAATTACATTTTGTTTAATTTATCAATAATTCAAATATTTTCTATATAGATAATTAACATTAATCTTCGATAATTATAGCCTTTTTGACAAAATTGTGCCCCAGTTTTATGTCCCTATCCAGTCCTTGCGTAAAATTTAATAATAATCGGATAAAATTAAAATAATTTTTACATATTTATATAAAGTGATATAAACAATTATTTATAAAATACTATTAATTATTAATTTAGTTGTATATTTAATGTTACAAATTAATTTAATGAAAACCAGAATGAGGGTTTGGTGATGCAATGAGAAAATACATTTTTGTATAACCTAAATTGTGACTCTCACACATGATTCCTGTTTTTTTAATCATATGTGTGGAGTGATTATTTATGTGTAAATATTTTAAGCGTGTAAATAATAGTAGTTTATGTATTTTAGAGTATGACTTTAGGATTTTAAGAATCTTTTAAAGTTTTAAATTATTAAAATATTTTTACATAAGTGAGAATTAGCAGTATGAAAAAAGGGTAAAAACACTTTACTCATTGTTTATGAGTAAATTCTGGGATATATATTATCGAAGTATTTACTGTAATCTCGCCAATCAATTGAGGAAGCCTCACTCGGGTGGGCGTTTAGAAACGCTGTTAGTGTAACTGGCTTTAGTCACTAAAATTTTCCTCACAAAAGCATTCGTTAGTGCAAAGACTTCTAGTGTTAAGGTAAATATCTTGTCCGTTTGTCTCTGTGCAAAGCGTGTTTCAGCCAATAGAGGCTCGAGTTATAACACCGACTTGTCTTTTTATATGTATGTGTGAACCTTTCATTCTGCTTATGATCAATTATATATATTGTGTACTCGCTTCCACTATTTAGAATTATTTTAATTTAATTAAAATCAGTTGTATAACAACGTAATACTTATACTAGCCTACATTGTGTGATATTTTAATTGTATCATATTATTAATATGATATAATTAATGACGTAACCAAAAGAAAGGTGAAATCATAGTTAAAATTAATTCTGATAATCAGAGTTAGAAAAAAATTCAAGCATTTCTTCAAACTCGAGGAATTCCTAATTCGAGGAGTTACACTTTCAAGAGCATTTCCTTGAGAGTATTGCAGAATAATTTGGAGGAATTACTCAATTGAGGAGTTCCTTTAAATTAATTAATAA
>JAUZND010002636.1:0-12742 GCA_034780555.1 Coelogynopora nodosa
GGTCTATTTTTAGCCATGACTCATGAATCTATTTATAAGTGTGGTCGAATCCACTCTTCCTATACTACTTACTTAAATTCAATGTAATTACCAACTTTTTTAATTTCCAACAAAGCGTAGGAAACCCGCGTATTCTATTATGTATTACTCAAAATAGTCGCCCTTTAGTCCAATAATGAAAATATAATATAGAACATCAATAACATTATGTTTACTCAACAAAAAATATATACCCCAGATAATAATATAACCGAAAAACTAAAACTAAAAAATAAAATCGCTAAACATGAAAGAACACAGTTCCAAGGTCCAGGCCCATTCAACCAACCACTCACCTTATTGAGCGCCTTGGTGAACTTGGCATTCTGAATCTTCGTCTGTTTGAGCGTCTTCAGGACCAACGGGAGCAGCACCATAAACTTCTGCCCCATCCGCACCAGCAGACTCGTCAGCGTGTCCATGGCAGGCGCGTGCAGCTCGGGCTGATGGTCCAGGAGGCGGCACACCGGCTGCACGATCCGCCCCGCCAGGTCGTCCAACTCGAGGCGGTCTGTGAGGCGGGCGATGGCCTCCAGAGCGGCCCGTTTCACCTCCACGTTGGCCTCCTCCTGGTCGAGGATGCGCACGATCGCGGGGACCAGGATGTGGATATACTCCTCCAGGTTGTAGCCGAAGTCGGGTAGGATGTCCAGCATCTGGCAGGACATGGCGGGCGGGGAGTGGAATCGTGAATTTGTTAATGGGTAATAGCTGGGATAGAATATTCCTTAAAAGGCTAAAACATCCCTCGTCTGGTATTAGTTTGACTTCCTAAAAATAATGCAGTATATTTTATTTTTAATTTAATCAAATTATGTAATAATTTGTGAATTTAATTTTTTATAATATGGAAAATCACAGTAAATAGCGGTTAACCACTATTTTACGTGATAGAATTTACATTTTAAAATTGATGTGTTTGAATTTCAGGTGTTTCTGAGTGTTGTGTTTAATTAACCTGCTTCAAATTCAAAAGGTAAGTTGCAATTTATATATTAGTTTTTATAATTTTTGTATTAATTTTTTATCAGTTAATACTTAATAAATAAATTACTGTGCAGACAACACAACCAGTCAACAATTTAAAACTACCGATCGATTTATAATTAATTAGTTATTCTGTAAATTGAATAAAAACAGCCTTAGCCAAAGAACAACACATGTTTAAGCCCAAATGGTTAAAATACGGATAAAAATGTTATTAATAAAAAGATGTAGGTCCGTATTCACGAACGCTAACTAAACCTACTCTAACTAGTTATCAGTAAATTTATGACGTGTTTAGCTAACAATAGCATCACGGTCTCCAACTAAAATAAATGGTATTCACAAAGAAATTTTATTTTATTTAGGCTGTAGGTCAGTATAATGAGTCAAATGCTAAGAATAACATTACTAATTAGAGTTCTGCGGTATTCACATAACAAATTTTGTGTTCACTAAAGTAGTAGCCAATCAAATACAGCTGAAAACTAGTAATCTGATTACCCACCTCTAACTTTTTAGCAATGAGTATGATCAACTTAAATAACGTTATAAACATAGTTATTCAAAGTATTTTATGACTAGTTTTTATATAACATACAAAATTCTTTCGAATTTTACTACAATTAAGATTTCCGTAAAGATTTCCGCAATTACGTTTCCATAAAGAAAGTTCTATGTTTATATGTGACACTATTAGAGACGAACTGCAACGCACTACCCAAAGAAATTCTCAAATTACCATTATCACTTCTTTTGTCCTCTATCATTGTGATGTCCTGCATAACAAGCTCTATCAACTATATTTTTCGTTTCTTTCCTAGTTGAGTTATCCATACGAAGTTTTACCATATTTCAATAATAAAAAAATTAACGATCAATTTTCAAACTAAATTCTAAATAATGCATACAGCTATAGTTATACAGCAATTATACAAATTAATAGGAACGAAAGAGGGAATTCTATATTTAGTTCAGTTAATTTTACAGGGAAAATCAACCAATAATAGCAGCGTAAATGATGGCGTGATTGTCAGCTGTTATTATGTAGGTAAGATATGAGTCATTCTAAATACTAACTAGTAAATGTTTCATGATTACGAACTAAACTAATTAGTAGCGCATCTAACTAAAACTGCTACTAAATTAGTAATCGTTCGTGAATACGGGCCGTAGTCACTAATCAGCGTTAATAACATACCAAAAAAATTAACATTATTTATGGATAATATTAACTTTGGCAGAACAAAAATCAAGGTCCCCAATAAATACAAAATTAATAAACTAATATAATTATTGTTATCTGAAATCTGAAATCAGCAACCCGCCGCTATTATTAATTTGACGGGCCTGAGTATCACCAGCACTGACACAGGTTGAAGCTGGATGACTCACCCCTTTGACAATCACATCGTTGGTCTCATGATTGAGCACACGCAGGATCTGAGGCAGTAGGCGGGCCAGAAAGGGCTTGAACTCGGTGCTCAGCGCATTCACCATGTTCCTCATCAGGGTGATGCTGTTCAACTGGATCTCCAGGGAGACGCGCCAATTGGCCAGCACCAGATCCACGATCTCGCCCATGTACTCCTTGATGTGGATGCGTACGATGTCCATGATGGCCCCAAGCTGGTGCAGCAGGAAGGCTTTCAGCTGACCCGGTGGGTAGTGTTGGTGGTAGAGATATTACGCGTAGACCAAAAGAACATAATATTTATGTGTTAAACAATCATGATGAATACGGTACACCGGAACATGACATAGGTTGAGCCTAGAGGAGATACCTACCCGAGCATCCTGGCCCTCCCGCAGACAGCGCAGATAATCGGGCATCACTTGTCGCAGGTACTGCACAGAACGATTGCCCAGCGCCTTGAACACGAAGATGATCGACTGGACCACCTTATCGTATTGACTGCGCAGGGCCGGGTCCCGAAGCACCTGCATCAGGGCGGACATAGAGCAGGCGGCAAAGAACTCGTCTCGGCCCATGAGGGACATGTTCACCAGCAGCTCGTACTGGGTCATCTCAACTGCGAGAGTGGGAGGAGGGGATTGAAAGTGATTGAAATTCACATAAGTATTAATTATATTCACATGCTGAAAATTCACACATTATTAAATTTTTTTGGCATATAAAAAATAATTGTGCAATCATTTCACAACTAAAAAAATGCAATAAATTAATTATCAGTGACCACAAATCATTCCAAACGCTTTGTAGAAGGAGGACGTTTTACATAATTATAGATTCGTAAAACCTATTTGCAAATTATTGTATCGGAATAGTCAACACTAATTATTTTGAGTTATTTAAAGGAGTAGACTTTAACAAGATATTTATTCATCACAACAAAACATTGTTGATAAAAATATAAATTGTTATAATATAGTGTTCACTTGATAATCAATTTGAAAACTGTCCTTCATATTCAATTAACAAAATACGAACGCGTTTGGTTAAATTTCATAATAGAGATTTTAAATCGTTTTAATTAAGAACCACTGATATATCCTTTTACACAGTACTACCCAGTTTTACAGTTCTATAATTATTATAATATTAAGTTAAACATTGAGCTAGACATAATTTGTGCTTTTGAAAAGGGTAGAAAAATTCAAATTGGCTCACTTTGTTTTTAAACACACATTTTAGAATAATTTAGTATCACACATTTGGATATAGCATTATTTAAGTACACAATCATTACAACAAATCAACACCAGCTAAAGAGAACGAACCTTCGAGTCGCTCGACTGTCTCGTGGACGCTGACAGCAATCCCAGTGTCGCCGACGGAGTCCACCGCGCCCGAGTAGATCTTCAACTTGAAGGGGTCAAGAGCACCGATAAGACCCAGGACACGGATCACCTGGACAATAGAGGAGCAGGAGACAATGTTATGACACATCCTTGTTATTATGAACAACTATTGCATCTCGCCTGCCATACGGTAACACTAGAAACACCATGGGACAGTATACTGAAAAATCTGATTCAGTAAACATGTAGTGGTGTCGCGTTATGATTATTATATCATCTGACAGATGTTTATGGTTAAGTAGACTATTGTATCTCATGGTGCTTTTCGTAAAAATGTTATCCTAGTTTTTGAACTATTTCACACATTGAATACGAAAATGAAAATCTTTACCGATGGCACTTTTTGAAGACGAAAAAAAATTTCACGCGTTATCAATTGACATAAAAAAATATTTATGGCAGTGCCAGGACGTATTCGACAAATCGATAAAAAAATACTTTAAAAAATGTCATCGAAAGCTATCCGCAAACATATTTTTTCATAAAAGTTCGTAATACTTCGTGCAGAAACAAGGTAGAAACAATAGTATCTGTACTGACTTCCCTGCGGATGGCCTTGGCTTCTTCATTCTTGAGCATCTGGAGGAATATGAGGAGCAGGTCGGCATTCTTCTCATAGGGCAGAACAACATAGCCGGTATTGGTCACCAGCTGGCCCATCGTCCACACGGCAATCTGGAGAGGCAGGGAAGAAAATTGAAATAGTTCACATTTTTAACAAGATCGATTATTTATTTATGACCCTATAAGTAAAATCGTGAGTCTGATATAAAATAGTAATTTGATCGGGTAACAGGCTAACTATTAGGATAACAGGATAACAGGATAACAATCATTAAAATAATTAACTTCCGAAATATAAGACATATTTTAGATTCAGTGAAAAACTAAACAGAAAATAATGTCAAAACTAAATATTGAATTATAATTTAACCCTTCGTGTAGTAAGGAAGGAAGGTTGTTAACTACCCTCCACCCCGGGCAGCATATTTATCCAAATCACTTGAAACAGATAAAAGGTATTGACATGACTTTAGATAGAGTAAATAAAATTTTCTTGCAGTTCTTTTAAAAATAAAATTATTTATGTGACTTAACGCATTATAACGTAATCAATTACATTTTTAGTAATGTTTTATTTAATTCGCGAAAAATAAACTTTCCACAAAATAATAATGAGGTTATATTATTTAAGTCATCATAGTGACAAAATATTTAATATTAGCCATAACAAACAATAATTTGTATAGATATTGCATCTTATTTTATGAATAAATTGATTTCATTGATCTATGACGTCATTATAAAAAAACAACAGAAAATAAATAAGTTTGAGACAACGCATTTTAGTTATACTGATCTCTAAATAACATACATATAATTATTTTAGTTATGTAATAATAAAACGAAATCCTATACAATATGTTTGTAAGGGTAAAATAAAAAGCCTTATTGTTTTCTCGATCATATATTATATTACATTACTAGGTATGGCCTATACAACAAAACAACTAATTTGATTTAGATGCCACAGAAGTTAATTAGGTGTTTATATAATATTATGTTATCGCCAATAAGAGCTGTCACCCGAAGGTTTGAACGTCTGGTACAATTTGCACACTAAAAATAGGAAAACCATTTATTACCAATTATGCTCATTTTACACAATAATCATGTAACTACATTATTATTTTTAATTTTCTCGAAAATAAATACACTGAAGGTTTGAAAGTTATATTTCTGACGTTACAGAACATTAATAAATTTATTGATATTACAGAAGTCTACAGTTACAAATTGCGATCAGAATTTTAGCATTTTTTGAAAACCACAGATTCTCGTAGAGTGTCCAGATGAAATAATACTAATTTGATACTTCAAATCGTCATATAATGTTTGCAAAAATATTTGTGCCACATCTTGAGTCTGTAACTCAAGCGGAAGTACATCGACTTCCACGGTCAGTTACAAGAAGAGTTAATATATTATGATTAACAGGAATTATGTGATAATGTTTACAAAATATTTAAAAACAAATAATAAATAACTAAACCGATTAAATAAAAATTTAATTAATTTATAAAATAAAATAGAAAGATTTTTTTTTCCTCCATAATTATAATACGTACATATATGAAATATCTTTCTGTCATTGCCAACAGTAATTAAATATTGCAAACAAGTATGATAAACTCAAAAATTATAATTTTAAATAGAATGCGACAAATTAATTAAATGAAAACCAATTGGAGCAGCACAAGGATTACAATAAAAAAAATCCAGAACAAACAATATATTGAAGGGTAGCTATGAAAAACAGCGATGTTTACTAACGTTTTAGAATAATATGTCAATTTTCTTTCTGAATCTATCCATACTATCAAATATTAGTGGAACAAATCTATTGGAAATGAAACAGAACCACATTTTCTACTATCAAGCAAGTAGGCCCACCTCTCTCTTGTTGTAGGACGAGGAGTCCTGAATCATGTAGGTGAGAATTGGGAAGAGCTCCTCGATGTAGTTGGTGAGAACATGACCGGACACCTGAGCCAGTTCACCGACTGCCTTGAACATGGCAACCAGGATGGACGTAGGCTCGGTGGGTAGGGAGGAGTTGGGACCAATACCACCGCCACAGGGGACAATCGGCAACGATATCTGGGAGTCTCCTTCGTCAGGAGTTAGACAATGGAGAGGAGAGGCGTATTAAGAGACGAATACTAAATTGACTATATTATTAATGTATAAATTTTGGGAGAAAAAGAGAAACGCACTTATGTTAGAAAAGGGGGGAATTGAATTCGATTGGATGTGATAAATGGTCATGTTTTATTTATATTTAAATAGTTATTCTGTTCTTGGGTGAAGCAAACAATGTCCATCTCCTAAATGTACGCATTTGTTAGCTATCACCTGAAAATTAGATAAAATTAAATGTTTATAATTAGGTTATTTTATGAAAAATAATGACAAAATAATCTTCTCGATAAAGAGTAATAGTATCTTTATTCTGTCCTTCTTCACTGTTTGGACGTTTTAATTCACATATTTGATTTCAGTATGACAATACATAGCAAAAGTTAACTTTATAACCATCAAATAATATTTGTCTTAATTGTTTCTTCACTGAGTAATATTGTGAAACGCCTTTTTATCTAATTTAAAATAAAATAACATGATCAAATCTAATATATAAAAGTATGTAGAGAACGATTGTTAGCAGTAATGTTGAATATTTAGAACTACATTGCATAATATTGCATTTAATTAATTACATAATAATGATAAAGATGGAATATAAAAAATATGTATTGCAGTTTTATCAAAAGCAAAAAACTATTATTAAAATTTTAGATATTTTTTTCAAAAAGTGACTCCAACTTCATCTAACCTGAGTAGGATGTACACTAAAACAGCACTGGCCGCCTTCCTCATATACCTTTATTGGAGATGGCTGGCAGGGTGGGCGGTCGTGCACACCTCAGCTTGGGCATAAGAGCAATCATGAGGGGCTGCGAGTAGGGCTGAATGAAACGGGGCGCCGTGCTGAGTAGGTTGGCCAGTAGACGAGCAGCCTGCTCCTTGTTGCGGGTGGATCCACTGTGTTCCAGCTCTGTCAGAATCTGTGACGTGGAGGGGAATCAATAATGTACTATTCGCACAGCTGCGTGATAGTCTACTCGCTGCTATGCAGACAGTAATTCATTCAGAAAAATAACAACATTAATGTACTGCTTTAACTAGTTCAAACCAAATACCGTCATAAATATTTTAAAAAATTGAAAAAATAATTTGCATGTAATAATATGTTTAAAATAAGTAAAGAAATTGTACATGCCAATTATTACAAATTATGGTTTGTTCAATCATGTAACCAAACAATTTGACCACACAAGAAGTATGTTTAAGACAACATTCAACATTTTCAAACATTGTAGATAATTTCACATTTATTGACTTTTCTCAAATATTAAACTGCCGTCTATTATAGAATATAATAATTTAAACTTTAGTAGCATACAATTGATAAAATTATTGACTTAACTACCTATAGCAGAAAAAATGATGATTTAAATTTGTAGAAACTGAAAACCAAATAATTCTAATTTTTTTTATTTTTTGTACAACGGAAAAAACTATAAAATTTCAAATACTCGCGCGAAATTCTAATTTATTTCAATCCCCTTATGTACCTGCAGAAGCACTCTTCTCAAACTCGGCTGAACACAGGCAGGATTGATGGCGGAAAGACGGCCCAGGATTCGCATTGCAATCACTCTAATCTCGAAATCTTCGTCGTGAAGTGCAATAAAAAGGGAATCGAGGTGGCCCGCCTGAGCCAGGTGAGGGTCAAAACGCTCGTCTAGAGATTCCAAAACGCAGAGCCTCACATCGCGTTCTGAAGATAACATTACATTACAGATAGATTTTGTAAGGATGTAGTGGAAGCAATATTAAAACATGTTATAGACATTTATGAAATGCAACAAAACATAATATAATGAAGTATAATAATATTATTAATTTAAATGTTTGTCTTATAAAAAATCCATTCTATTTACACAGAATATAAATTATACAAAACTAAATACATTTGACTCTGAAAAAAGTATTTAAATGTCGTTAGCATAATTTTTTTAATATTTGCAATAATTATGTGCATATTGAAAAAAATTTTTTTTTTTAATAAATTCAGATTTTTCAAATATTTTTAATTACAATTTTAAATATCATTATCTCCAAGACATTTATTACAGGTGTAATTCCAAATATTTTGAGATTTCCAATAATATTCCACGAACTCTATACAGGTAATAGAGCATTTTTTTGTTACCTGGATCACTGGTGGCGACCACCAAAAGTTTATTGAGAATGTCTGATACGGTGTTGAGGGACGCTCGACTCGCCTGGTGGAGTCGGGATACTGACTAAAAGAATAAACAAAGAGAAAGTTAACTTCATCGTAGGATGGATTAACTTAACAGGAAGAGTACAAACTTACTGTTTACTTTGCGCGAAATATCTAAATACTTAACAGAGTTAAGCTTACCCGAAGTAGTGGCGTCATTAAGTGGGAACAGGTCTTCACAGCTTCGAGACGGACCTCCTTGTGTTCGCAGGTTACAAACGAAATGAAGTTGGAGGCTGTGTGGCGCACAAAATGGGTGAGGGAGTGTCCTGAAAAGAGGGGAAATAATGCACCATTAGACTCGAATAATTTTATTATAATAAAAGCAAATACTAAAAAATTAATGTGACATCGTATTGTATCATCGATTCATAAGGCGTATTCTTTTTTTACAACCGGCTCATCGATTGTGAAACTAAATTTGTCATGTCATCATTTGTTTTTTTCGGCGTATTCTTTTTTGAGCTTTTTAGAATTAACTACATTATAGAAATAAAACCGTTTGTTTTTATGTAGGTCAAGGTTTTTGAATATTTCAATCCGTTTGTGAAATTTTCAATACGCTACATACCGTTGTTGAAGAATTCAACGATTACATTTATCTAGCAACTGACGCGCAAATTTTTTAATATTTGCTATACGTCAAGTTTGTGAATGAATTTCACATACAAATCCATCTGTTATTTTTTCGTTCATTTAATAACAATGAAAAAAAAACAGTGGGAATTTCCTAATTTAGTCTCGGTGATTAAATTCTACTTGATTAGAAAATTCTACACCAATTAAATATATATGGAATACGCTCAAATTAAAGTTTTGATGATATTTTTTGTGCAGAAGTAATATATATTAGAAATAATATTGCTATATTTGCCTTGAAACACTATAATATATTTATATAATTTCTGCTGTTATGAGTTGTGAATCTATCAGATATACTATCCATGCAAAGCTGTGTATTAAATTTTGCATATGAGTTCTGACTTAATGGTATGAAAATTATCTTAACTTTTTATTAACTTAGTTAATAAAAAAATAATATAAAACAATCACGTCCTGTCAATGTTAAATATCTATTTATTAAAAAACATTAAATTAAAAAAATGTCGGTTTCTAATTTGAATTCTTGTTTGTACATCATGATTTATGTATACATTCAATTAAATAAACTAATAAATGATAGTATTATATTAATATAATAGGCACATGGCTAATATATTTGGCTGCGGCTATATATTTATAAAATATAACTGCAATTACAAATATATCTGAGTAAATGCTATTTTTATTAAATGCTACTAATTGTTAATATTTTTTAATTAAATATTTTCTGTATGTCTATAATATATAAAGAAGAGTTAAATGTTATCAAGCTTCTATATTATATATATGTTATGTAGTATGTATATATATTTTGATTATATTTGACTTTCAACTACATAATATATTATATAGTCTATTATTATGCATGTAAGTTAACTACCAATAGGCCTACTCTCATTTGATATGTTTATGTGTTTATATAATATATATATATCTATATGCTATAGGTAGCACAGCAATGTAATATAATAGATCATCTCTGTCTCTGTATACTCAGTTGTATGCTGAATAAATTAATATGTATTAATATACCATTCTCTATCATATAATATAGGCTATAGTGGTGTTGACTTTATAAATAATTGATATTGTATACATTAATTATAGTTTCATTTAAATTATTTTGACTATTTAATATATAATGTTATTCAAAATTCATGTAATAAATTTATATCCAATAAACTAAGTAATTTTTAAACAATTTATGGAGATAAATTGATAAAAAATCTTTTTAAATAATTAACATGTTTATTGAATTTATGTAGTTCATAACAATAACTGTTTATGTTAAAAATAATTGAAAAATAATCATTTCTAGTGATAAAAATTTATTGATTTAATTAATTTAATACATTAATTTTTAATTCTTATTGTTTATTATTGGATTATGAAAAAATAAATTGTTTTGTTCAAACAAATTATAAAAGCTAAATTAATAGAATAATTCATTGCCTTAAATAGTGAACTGCTTAATAGTACATTATTTATTTTTAGTAACTCCATGGTCAAAATTATAAATATAATATGCTACTAATTAGTATTATAATTTTAATAAACCAAAAAATTCTATCCATAACAATATAATTTGTGTGAATTATTTTCGTTTATAGATATTATGTTATACTTTTTAATTTTTTTCAATTTCTTTCTATTAATAATGATTGTTTTGTTTATATTTATGTGTGTTTTGCGTAAATAAGTGTTCATATTTTAATTGTGCGCACATGTATATTTTATGTTTGCATTGTATGGAATTGTGCATTATATATAACCACACAACATTTTATATAAAAATAATGTTAATTTCGAGGTAAAACGTATTTTTAAAATTAACGCCCGTTTAACCCTTTCAGCCCGGCAGGGCGGGCACCGCCCGAACATCCCCCTTCGGCAGGGCGGGCACCGCCCGCACTTAATATAGCACATACTATGAAAATTGTCTATGAGCCGGAATAAGCTTTTAGGCATTTATAGACAGCCGGAATAATCTCTAACACACGCATGCCTAATTGTGAGACGATGATTCACTGGCCAATCCTAAGACGATCAATTATTGTTTATTAAAGTGTCTGCTTAGATCGCCCACCCCTTCATATGGAATGCTTTGAGGCGTATCATAACAATTTATACATAGACTTTACAGTATCATTGTTTATTGAAATTTAAAACATTGTGTAATTTTTACAAATTTGTAAGTAAATTGTGTAATATAGAATTTTTAAATATATTAAAAATTTTGCCGGAATATATAGGTATAATTTTATGATAGTCGTATAGAAAGGGTTAATAATTTTGGTTAATAAAAATTATGTAATTTAACGAAATTTGGATTGGGTTTATAATTGATAATTTTTAATTGGAAATTATATTGTCATCACATCTAGACTAACTGCCACCATATTTTATTTCTAATTGGATTAATTTTAAAAGCAAAAATAGAAGTTGGATGAAGTAAAACAATACATCATGTTTTCTACACGGAAAAAAATGTTTAAACAAAAATAATAAAAAATATCTAAAACGCTAAAATTAGATGATCAAAAGACGTATGATTGCACTTATAATAACACAGTTAAGTACAGAATGAGGACGAAAATAATTAGATAGAAGAGACAGACAAATATGTATAGATTTGATTTATTGTTCTAATAAATAACAGTAATATATGAGTGGTCTTTTTACTACAGTCGATTTACTGTGGTCGATTTACTACTAGTATGAAATTTGTATATGTAGATACAATAAGTATACTAGTAAAGTTTAATACCTTAAAATTCCTAAACTTATAAAGTTTAATACTATAAACTTCTAAATCCCTAAACTCATAAATTATCAAACTCCTGAATACCAAAACTCCTAAATATAAAAATCTATAAACTTCTTATTCACTAAATTCCTAAACTCCTAAACTCCTAAACTCCTAAACTCAAAAACTCATAAATCCCTAAATTCCTAAATCCCTAAACTACTAAAATCCTAAATGTCTAAACTACTAAATCCCTCAATCCTTATACTCCTAAATCCCTAAACTCATAAATTCCTAAATACATACCGTCGTCGGCACGAACAAATGGCCTAACTCAAATCAGCACGGAAAATGAAAATGGCCCAACTCATTTTACCTAACTTTTCAGGAGAGGCAAAAAACTGTTTTTTTACTGCTATATACTATCGATGATTATAAAATTTATACACAATAAGTAAAACATATATATACACTTATTCTGATATAATTGTTTTAAATATTTTTAATTTAAGCTAGAATTAGTTAATAAACAGAGTTAGGCCATTTTCATTTGAAAATATCGACTTGGGCCATTTTCATTCCACTTATAATTATGCAGTATTATTGTTATAATTGTAAAGTTATGTATTTTTAAT
>JAUZND010002637.1:0-12741 GCA_034780555.1 Coelogynopora nodosa
ATACATGTTTTTCAAACAGTTTTATTAGTTTTTAAAAAATTGGTGCTGAAATTAAAAATTATATATTGTACATGTTAAAATTGTACTATTAAAATACGCCAGGTTAATGAGGTGCGATTTATTTCTTCCAATGCAATTTTTTTTTCGTTTTGGCCGCTGGCAACACTGCTTATTTCTAATAATAATAATTGGCATTATCTTTAACAACACCCAACTTTTATGAACTTTTGTGTTATTTACCATATAACAAGAATTAATCACTGATAAATTTGTAAATTAATTTATTATATTAATTTATAAATAAATACTGTTTGGTGTTTGAGAATATTTTTTGCTTTCTTTTATTTTGAGATATAAAATAATAATTTTGGCCTTGTGATTTTTTTATGAGGTGTGCTATTTTTTAATTGTTTGGTTGTAGCAACACTGTCTATATCCCCTGGAATACTTAAATAGCCTGATGCCTATACCCCATTTTTGTAAACTTACTAAAAATATCAAACATTAAGAGAAAAATGGTTTATATGGTTAGAATTATTATGGCTATGTGAATAAATTTTTGTTGTTATTATTATTTTTTATTTCTTTCTAAAAAAATGCTGTTGTTCTACTTCAACCCTGGAAAAAATTAACTGATATACCCTTTTCCATGATACACCTTTTAAATTTAATAATTAAGTAAAAACAATAAAATATCAATGTTTTTGATCCTTCAATAAGAGAGAGAAACTGTGTACTGAGAGCTGGGTACTGTTGGGTGTCTAACACACTGCTGCATGGATGTCCCTGTGTTAAATCAATAGATTGATTATGCCATCAACCTCCAATTCTTTAACTTTACAGCTAATGATTGGGTGAATAGCACTGGCACATTGTTTCTGGGCCTGTTCTGGCTTACACACACAGTTAACTGCAGCACACACAGCTGCAGAAAAATGAAGGAATTGCATCATATTAACCTCACACACTCCATCCCCTTTGAGAATGCAAAAACAGTCTCTCTCTAATTGAATGATTAATTTTTTTATTGTTTATTGCTTTTACTTTTAAAATTATTAAATAAAAAATACCTTAAAAAGGGTGTATTGGTTAATTTTTTCCAGGATTGTATATAGAAGAGGAATGATAAAATGTAACTATTTTACTATCCACATAGTAGTATATTTATGTATAATAAATTTCAAGTTAAATAGATTCCCTAAAATTTTAACTAAATCAAACCAATGCACTCAGGGTTCTTAACACTTGTGGATTGCAAAAGGTGCTCCTTGATATCCTGAATCTCCTGGATTTTGATCTTTAAATGTATGTTTGTCTTTTTAAATATCAAAATGCAGTTTTTATGGTGAGCTGCTACTAGGTAGATTAGAATTGCTAAGCACATCCACTTAGAACTGCAGGAAAATAAACACTAATTTTATCAAATATTAAACTACTTGGGCAGAAATAATATTGGCATTAGATTGTGTAAAGAAACATAGGTCATATTATTCAGCAAATAACTAAGGAGATATATTTCAGGCCATGTTTAGAGATAACCCTATAGCAGAGAACTACCAAATGACAGAAGATAAATTGGCTTATGTAACTGTGTTTGGATTGACACCATACTTCCAGCAGGAAACCCTTATTCATATTTAGTCTGTACCTGAGTTTTCTAACTCATTTGCAAGAGCCCATATTACAATAATTGAGAAAGGCTAACTGGATCAGTGGGTCAGATATTTTGATGACATCATGGCCATGAGGTATTCTTCTTCAGAGTATGTTACATCTGTATTTTTAGGGCATGCCAGAGCACAAGATTTGTTGCACAGTGTATCAGAAGCAGTTGTTACTGTTTGAGGGTTAAAGATGCATACACTGATACCGATAAGTATAGATGGACCCAGGGTCAATATATCTTTTTGTAGACAATTTGTTGAAGATTTTCAACAAAAGTTTAACACATCACTATAGGAAACTGGGGTCAGATCACTTCATGTTGTGCGTAGAGCACAACAACATCAACACAAAACTACAGATTGTAACTGCAATATTAGATGGTTTGGAAAACAATATATGCTTTGGCTGCATTCCCAGTAAAGCCTAAAACGATTTGTTTGACAGTCATTTACAATAGTTGAAAAAGCAACTCAGGATCCTTAGTGCCCAGCAAAACTTCAATTTTTCAAAACATTTGTTAAGAATTTGAAGTGATTTATGCGAAAATTTCAGAGTGACAAACTTATGTTTCCTTTCCTTCGTAAATTTCTTTTAAGTGTGATAAAAGATTGTTTGAAGTGATTTATTAAGCCATCAGCTTTTGATAAGTGTGGGTCAGATTTCTCAAAAAATGAAAGTGAAGCTACAATAAATAACATAGATTATTTATTCATTGATATTGGATTTTGTGTGAACTGGGCAAGCCAATTCCACTAACTGCAACTATGAGTAGAAAACTCAAGTGCTATGGATCATGCGAAAGCTTTCTCATTGGAGTTACTGACAAACTGTATTGGTGAAGCCCATTAACTATTGGCCTAGTTCATGGTGCATATGCACATTCTCTGACTGCAATTGTGCACCAATCACAAAGTGTGTGAAACAATTTGATACACCTCCTGAGAAGTTTCTTAATATGGGGAGGAGGCTGTCGAATATTCAAAAATGTAAATATATGTTTGTTATGTATAATGAAGTATTATGTTTACATTGGTTTACAGAATATATATTTGTAATGTCACACAACTTTGTTGTTGGATATACTCTATAGCTATATGTCCCTGTAATACTTAGGTATTTATTAATCAATATAATTATAATGTAATCAATTATTTATAAATAAAATTATGTTGTTTATTAATTGATAAATTTGACCTTGTGATATTTAAGATCTAAATAGACTCTTTTCTTTAAGCATGTAAAAATAAATGATTGAATATGTAATACTTTTTATTAATTTATATAACAAGCAGTTTGATGTATGAGTATATTATTACAATAAGTAAATGCAATATTTAATAATATTATCGTTTATACTAATAAAATGTACATATAACCTTATGTTATCAAGTCGAGTCTGACTCTGGTGATATCCATGATGCGATTTCTCCATCCCAAACGATTCTGTACCGCCTCTTAACTGTGTGAGTGAGAGTCCTGTTGCCTCTTTCACCTTATCCAACCATTTATTTCATGGTCTTCTTCTTTATTTACCTTAACACATTTCAAACATTATAGATTTTTCCAGTCCATTGTTTATCATTACATGCTAAAGCAAAGTAAGAAAAATTTAGTGCCATGGAACTTATTGGCAATGTTTCTTTCACTTTTTCTAGTATTGATTTGTTGTTGTTTTTTCTATCCGTGACACTCAAAGATTTCTTCTCTAGCACCACATCTTCAACAATTATAATTCCCCTCCCGACCCCCCGACTCCTGCATACACACATGGACTATATAATCAATACATAACGCATATCTGTTTCTTTCAAAAATCTTTTATTTTTAAATTTCTTAAGGTCCATTCGTTAATCCGACTTCACAATTCGATCCCCTGGATTTGAGGAACCCAATAGGGCGTCGGATTAACGGGAGTAGACTTTACATGAATTAGATTTTATCACCATAATTTTTTATTGTTTTACATAAGTAACCGAATTACAGTGATTTTGTATATGATATTTCCTTTATTATGTTATCTTATAAAAATATGTTCATTGTAAGCTTATTCTATACATTTTTTTAATCTACATGTATATAAGCATTGATTTTTAATTTTTTTATAATATTAAAATTGCTTACCGTAACCAGCAAGATTGTCCCAAATTTTACGTTTTTAATTCGACTTTTACAGAACTGAAACGTATGAAAAATAATCTAGCTGTTTGTCTTATAAGAACTTTCGCTGATAAATAATCTTGTCTGTGTTACATTTTAGGAATTCACTTCATTTGTTTCGACCATCCATTTCAGGCTACTCCTATCTTGAAACTAGTCTGTCTCTATGTCGTTGATTCAATCTTGAAGAATGTTGGTCACATCTACAAGGAACTCTTTGAGGACCATATTGTTGCAGCCTTTGTTCATGCATTCCAGTCGGTGAGTCTGTTGTTTTATATAGACGAAGCCCTTCATTAGTTACACCTTCCCTCCCGTCTGCGTTATAGATCAAGGACGAAAAGGGTCGTCTGAAGTTGTACAATCTTCGCATGACATGGAAGGAAATTTTTCGTTACAAATGTCTCTACCAGTTAGATGTGAAGGTGAAGGAGCATGATCCCGCATGGCCCATCATAGGTCGACCCGAAGACTCCGGTACCTCCCAACCTTCATCGGGCATCCATGTGAATCCGCGCTTCCTTTCTGGCGGATCTGCCAACGCGAAGAAGAAGCCCAATTCTGACGTCACTGTTTCCTCCACTAAACCGGAAGTGGTTGACGCGACAGGAGCCTTGGTACATTCAGTCCAGCAATCGGTGGCCATTAATTCGCGTGACCCTCGGTTGAAGAAGTTGGTGACCTCCTCAGCATGTGACAGTGCCAATGACTCCGAATTCTCTTCGACCGGGAAACGGAGGAAACTTGACGAGGACGATTCTACAGCAGGTGTGGCGGAGGCGGAGGGAGATGACGATGGAGATGACTTTCTTATCGACCGTGCGGGAGATGACAAGATGGAGAGGAAGGCGAGAAAGAAGGGTCGCGAGGAGACCAGAAAGGACAAAATGGAGGACTCGGCGGTCACTGGGAACACTCTCTTCGGTGAGGAGGATCGGGATATGCGTCGGAAGCAGTCGGCCCTCCATCAGTTGAACACCTCTCCCACCAGTCCCCAACCTAGGGCGATCTGGTCCCAGTATCGGGATGCTCACAACGAGATTTCCTCCAGGTATCTCATTTGTGTTATTTTCATTTCCAACAGTTGTCTTATTGTAATGCATGGTAAATTGGGTGTATTTGACACCTGCAAGTGCACAGCGCATGCATATTTTACTCAATTGTATAACAAAACGGGTCATTGTCATATCTTTTTGAATTTGAAATATAAAGCTCATACACAGAATGAACTATCTTTTTGGTATTCCGCTATTTTTATTAGGAGAGATAACTCTTCAAAGTGTAGATTATGGATTTTTCGGTATTCAACAATGTTTTTAAATTTCAGAAAATGGGGGAAATATTAAGTTTGCCAATTTTAGTATGATTGCAACAGATCATTAAAATATTACTATCGGAAAAGGGTACCGAATTTAAAAATAAATGTATGCACTGTGCTGGTATAAGTTATATTGCCTCTAGACCCCCCCCCCCCCTAACTCTTATCAACACCAACCCTGTACCCCCTTCAATGTATTGTATTTGTTTCAACAAGGTCATGTTCGTTTCCGAGTAAATCAATGACGTTTGCTATTTTCATGGTTCACGCAAGCCTTAAAACAGGTAAAATTCAATTGTGAATTCCCGACCGGGAAAGTTAAATATAATTTGTAGTACAGATCAGGGAAAATACCGGGAAGTTTGACTTAGTGTGTTAACAAGTGTCCCGATAATTTTTAAATCTTACTGTTGAAAATAGTTATATGCCTTTTCTGTAATTTTCATGCTGTGAAATTCAGCTACAGTTCTTATATAAATCAATTTCAAGCCTTTTAAATGCCTTCTTAGCTATAAACAAAACAATTTTCAGCGCTTCGCGATAGTTTATTGGTTACTCGCCACAACATACATTATAGGAGATTATTCACATGTCCCGATTTCGTTTATTGAAAGGTTGGCAGTTTGGTTCAAGCAAAAACAGCTGCTCCATATCTGCAAATCTAATGAAAGTTTGGTGAAATTGCAAACAGTTTGTTTAAATACCTAATAAAAAGGTATACCTATCACCTTAAATTTTGTTACACGCTTTGCAAAGGTATGTCTTAAATTTCATACTCACATCTTGAAAATACCTGGGAAAATTGTGTATGAACCCTGTATTTAGGAGGTGATCTGAGATAATGTACTAATGCTTAATCAATACACGGTCGTATTCAGGCGCTACTGTTTACACCTTCCAATTCACTCAACGTAATGTAGGGTCTAATGAGTATCCTGTAAATTCGATTTGTTATATTCTTTTTCTAATACCGCACTGATTTTTTTCAATCGGAGTATTATCAATGCATATTTATGCAAAACACATATTTGGGACCACTTTTGCGGCCCTGAGGCATGTTTGAAATGGAATTTATAATTATGAACTTCTTTCTATATTAGACCCCACATTGGGTTTAATGAATTGGCAAGTGTAGCTGGAGCGTCCGAATACGACCGTTCATGGTAAGAGTTGGAAGCATCACCTCATAAATAGCACATTCGAACTCTGTGTCATTGATTTACTCGGAAACGACCTTGACCTTGTCTAAATCGGTACACTATGTCATCGTCTATTCGTTTGTTATTTTGGGAAGGGGCCTCGATTAATCAATAAAATGTGTTCTTTATTTATTACGGAATTTAGTTTTTCGGGGGAAAAAAACTCATTAAATAAAATTTGACCTATAGTATAGATTTGGAAAATGGACGGTTTGTTAATAAAATATGGATATATATACATATCAATCAATTATGATAATGTCCCCCTTTATCGGAAGTATTGCACTTCGTTAATTGATTCTCGACGTTCTTTCCCCAAAATGTATTTTTAAAACCCCTTGGAATGGAGGTTCTTCTGAAGTGTTCAATAATATGAAAAATAAATGGTACTGTTTATGTCTATGGTCGCTAAAAAACAAAATTTACATGCGTTGAACAAAATCAGTTGGACAATCTTTAGATGTCATCTAGGAAGCACATAATCTGGTTTTTAGCTGTCTAGGTCAAGGTTTATATCCATTTAGTTAACTATTGTTATCATATTTGTTTTAAATGCATGAAAGTGTTTTATCCAAATATTTTGTATAAAGGAAAATATCTAAGAAATGCAAAAGGCCAGCCCTAGTCCATTAACAAAAGATAGTGGAATGCAAACCCGTCAAATAGATTCTATGCTGTTTCTGTAATAATCAAAGTGCTCTTTTTATGTTTACACAATTTATAGAAAAGAAATAGAATTAAAAATGTATATAATCTTGTTTCATACCTTGAGAATCTCTGTAAGGGCTTATAACACGAATTTTTACCAACATCAAATATAGAAGAATTATTATATTTCAAGTAAAATGTTCTATTTAATGATATTGATAAAAATGTATATATATATGTAATTTATTTTACAAAATTACTATTATGGAGGTTCTGTAAAAGCTGTTGTGAACAGGTCTACCAACAGCTATAGGTACCAAAATAAATATAAATAATGTGTCTTCAAATTAATTACGATGTCCAAACAATAGAAATGGACCACACTACTAAATATTTGCATTTGTACTACTATAAAATGTATGCATTAATCAAATCATTATCGAATTAATCATAAAATCAACAATGATAATATTATATTCTTTCTAATAATTTAGAAATTTTGTATGATGTATTCTGTATTTAGTTCTGTATAAAATATGTTGATTTGAATTATATTATTATAAAAACAACTTTACACGTTATTACATTCATTATATTGGTTTAATATAATATTAAATAATAAAATATAAAACAGGGTGTCAAGAACAAATGCACTATAGAAAACAATTGGCTAGTTTAAATAAGTTATTAGTTTTGTTTCTTTTTTATATAAATGTATTATGTTTTAATCTTAAAATTGAGGTATTTATTATATGTTTACATTTTTAATTAATTGATTATGAAAGTTATTACATTTTAAATGAAGACATTGTCAGGTGAGCAAATACAATTTCCACTAGTCAAAGGATACTGCCATGCTAATTGTTGGAGATCGAATTATTGTCCCAACTACTTTGATGTCAGCGGAAGACTTACCTATCAATACTTAATGATTATAATTTGGTGACATGATGCTGCCTCTCCATGACCAACTTTGATTTTAACAATATGGTGCACCTCTTCGTTACAGTCATTGTATTGATTTAATAAAATATTTAATATGTATCCATTATATTTTTAATCCGGTATTGTAGAATTGTGCTTTGTCATTACCACATGTGCAATTTATATTAAAATTTTTATGTATGATGTTTTTACTTAATTAAAAATATGATTAATGTCCTTTTTAAATATATTTTTTACAACTGAGCCTTAATCCTGCCTACTGGCTCGAATATTAAATTTGGATTAAAAGCTTATGATGTGATAAAATAATTGTTTTCACATGTAAAAAAAAAAGTCATCCTATGAATTCTACAATTTTGTAATCGCTATTTTGTCATTTTACTTTGATTAAAAATGTCTCGAATAATTAGTAACGTTTTTTTCAGTGGAAAAAACAAAAGATCACTGTCTCTTTTCTCACCATGTGTGCCATGTGAAAAAATACTCTTATGAAACAATAACTATATCATAAAGTAAAAATATGATTATTTGATATGTTTAAAGGTGAGTCTCAACAAATGAATAAAACTTGTGATTACTTCTATATGAACACGTTTATCTGCTTGTGTTTTAAATAATGTTTACAAAGAGTGTTCAGTCAATGAGATGACTAACTTGATTGTCTTAGCTATCTCCCCAATACTCATATTAGTATGTAGTCTTATAACTAACAACCCTCTTTGTATTTGATTATTAAATACAAATTATAGCATTTTCCTTACCAGATGGCATTGTTTATATTTGAAAATTTCAAATTGTTGACCCGATCATGTTATATTGATGACAATAAAATGGTTCACAAAATGTCGGACAGAACGAATTTCATATTAGTTACTCAACCAGTTTTGTCCGGGTGTTTCTGCCAACTAAACAATATAGACAGTGACCTTTGTTCAATCGTCGCTGTCACGATCACCTCACTGCGTTGTTGATCCCCTCCAGACGCGCCTCCTTCGGCGACATCGATATGCGCATGGAGGAAGAGGCCCTCTCCTGCAACCCGATTGACATGTCAGTGGAGGAGTCGTCCCGCCTCCTCGCCCAGGTGAAGCTCAAGTTGAAGGCCGGGGGACTCAACACGGGCCAACGAGAGCAACTCACCCGCTACGTCAACGAGTTTGAGAACCTCCAGCAGCGCAACTCCGGCTCCCTTCCCCCTCCACAGCAGAGGGGAGGGGAGGGTGGTGGCAGCGGTATGGTGTTCCGGCCACGACCTCCCCCGCCTAGGTCCCGCATGTGGAACGTGGAGGTGGAGGGTCTGGACGACATGCCCCCGATTGGGGTGGATCCGAGGCTGCTCTGTCGTGTAGCGGGCACTGCTGTGGCGGGCTCGAAGCCGACCAAGGTAATCACGATCGATGGCTACAACTACAACTTGCTTCTGGATAGTCTGCAGCCGCTCGTGCTCATCCACGATCGATATCATGCTGTTCGGTTCAGGTGGGTGTGAGTAGGATGGAGGAGAATCTCGTATGGTCTTGTTTAATGTTCTAGAAAACACTTAGGTTTGGTGACTAACCAGGGAAAGGACTGTCGCCAATCTTGTGATTCTTAATCAATACATTGAATATCGTATTTATCGACGTATAGTTCATCCAAAACAAGGTTGGAAAAACTTCTATGTTTCTCACAAAATTCTGTTATCGATCTGACTTTTGATCCAAAGTTTTGAATTTTAATATTAGTATCGTTTAGATGCAGTACTTTTTCTCTGTTTATTTTTTAAAAACGTTCAAACTTTCATTGAAAATCTGTCCGTTTTGAATCGGAAAAAAACAAGAAATAAATGTACACGATAATTTTCTTTAAAAATAATCAATTTTGTTTTTAATAAAAAATAATCAATACTAAACTATTAGTAGGAAAAAATCGATAGAAGGTAATCAATATGAGTCATGTCATATTTAAAAAGTTATTTACAAGAATAAAACTTGCAGAACCCTACACGAAATTATTTCAAAATTACACAGTTAACGTATTATTGCAAATGACACAGAAAGTGTGAATGTTTATAAACAATTTGTTTGAAGTCTAGATACTGAGTGATTTAAAGTGTCCCAACTGTTTCCATTGATTGAACATATTTGCTTTTATACAATAACATTAAAGATATATTTTCAATTAATGAAAATCGCAATTAAAACAATTATTGTTTCAAAAAATAATGCATCATCGTAGATGATTTTATATTCAAATGTGTGTTAAATACTTGAATGATAATTATGCAGTGTTTAGATATAGTGTTAAGAACAATAATTTCTTAACAGTATGACTCACCTTTACGCTATAATACTGTAATTATATTTGCGTCGAATGTGTGCCAGTCTTTAGTTGACACACACGAACAAATGTGGGGCAATAATTATGATTAGGGGGGAGGATATAATATAATGGTAGAGACAATTGAGTTCATTCTCTGGACAATCACGCACACCTTGTACAAATAAGCATAAAGAATAAAACATACAGTTTGCTATTGATTTATATTATAATAATAACTAAATATATCACTCGGTTTATATAAACAAATATTTTTAATTCACGATTGTAATTATGCTCTTCTACCATAAATAGTTTAATTGTAAATTATGTAAAGTGTAGCGGCCGCTAAAATCAATAAAACACGCCGCTGAGGGTCCTAAACCCCCGCACCGTAACAAAAACTAACTTCAGCACTTGCTATTCTCATTCTGTCTTCGACTTAGCTAGACATGTTCCACAGACATGACTTACCACCTGATCATGTTCATAGCATGTTCCACAGACATGACTTACCATCTGTTCATGTTCTTAGCATGTTCCACAGACATGACTTACACCATCTGTTCATGTTCTTAGCATGTTCCACAGACATGACTTACCATCTGATCATGTTCTTAGCATGTTGCACAGACATGACTTACCATCTGATCATGTTCTTAGCATGTTCCACAGACATGACTTACCATCTGTTCATGTTCTTAGCATGTTCCACAGACATGACTTACCATCTGTTCATGTTCATAGCATGTTCCACTAAGTACAATGATTTGAACGCTCGGATTTGTTGTGTTTTAGTCTGGTTTATTGGATGTTTGTTGGTTCGAATACTTTCTAGAACTGTAATCTGTACTCTATTTTTCGATGCTTTTATTCTTTTTACATTTTAAATATCAAAATATTGAATGTGGTTTATTGTGGTTATTTTTTAATCTTTTTCTGAATAATTCTGCAATAGTTGTGTTATCAATAGTCTACTATTGATCTTTTCGAACTTTATCATTTTGAATATAATAAATATATTATAATATACATAAAATTTTATATCGTACAAATTAGTGAAAACATACATTTTTAAAGTTATCATACTATTTCGTCAACTTTTATCCAATCTGAGACAGTTGTATCGACTCTATCATCAATGACGTCATACATTAAGCTCCAAATAAGGATATGATTGATGTATGAAAACTTGTAATGACTTTGACTCTAATAAGAGTATTTTTTGTTCAATCTGAGTCATGTGTTACGTCATGAACTCCCACAAACATATGAAAATGATATTGCGTTAATAATTAGCTCAATGTGTTGCACATTTAAGAATGATCCCATCGTCTTATTAGAATCTGTTAATGGTTCTTCTGCGCAATGTGTCGATTTCAGGACGAACGACGTGACCCTGTTGATCTGCAGAGCCCCCTACACCATCCCCTCTGTGGGCTACACCCTTCTCACCACCGTGGGCCAACACCCCCTCTCCCCCGCTGTGGTGGCATGTCTCGGTGGACCAGGTCACGAGCTCATCATTGATGGAAAGCCGCACAACGTGCCCTTCGGCGGCCGCTCAGTCTTCATCAACATCCAGAACCGCTCGCTACCGGTCCAATTTGCCGCCAGTCCTGGGCCCACCAGTGTCGACATTCTGGACCCCATCCCGCCCCAGATACTCAAGTGGGCCGCCCGTGGGTTGTTCGGCTCGGCCAAGGAGCTCAATCTACCCCCGACCAATCCGATTGTGGAGCTGGGCAGACTGAACAGCGACCAACAGCAGCCGCCAGCGTCGATCATCAATTCTCAGTCCGCGGTTGTCCCGTCGACCGTGTACGACAACAGTGTCACTCAGCCGGAGATGGTGGACATTCACACCCTGTTCAGTAAACTGGTGGCCGCTGGTATCGTCAAGAAGGACGAGGAGGAGAAACAGGGGGTTGAGGCACCGTCCACAGTTGTCGTCACCCAGCCGCCGGTTCCGCTCCCCGATCTGGCGCAGTATTCGCTGGATAAGTTCAAAAGTCCCGTCGAGGAGGAAGAGGTTCTCATCTACGGCGGGCATCAGTGCAGCCAGTGTGGTCTCCGGTATGACAGCGCAGACTGTGAGGAGTTCAAGAAGCACCTCGACTACCACTACGTCAACAACATCAATGAGCAGAGCGAACTGCGAAGCAGGAACTACTATCAGTCGGCGAGGCATTGGTTGATCAGCGAGCTGTCTGAAGAGGCGGCACCACGATTTGATGAGGCGGGAGAGGAGGTGGCCCGACCGGAACTGCAGTGTTACGCGTTTGAGGAGAGTGCTGCCAATGTGAGTGCAATAGTTTAGTTCCTTGATGTTGGGCTGTAGTTGGGATAGATAGATCATCTGTGATCATCATAGATATTTAACTATAGTTGGGATAGATAGACCATCTGTGTTTATCATAGATATTTAACTATTGTTGGGATAGATAGACCATCTGTGTTTATCATAGATATTTAACTATAGTTGGGATAGATAGACCATCTGTGTTTATC
>JAUZND010002638.1:0-12741 GCA_034780555.1 Coelogynopora nodosa
GCAGAATGAATTAAACAATGAAGTCGTCTCTATTTATAAGGGAGGGTAGGGGGGGGGGTTATGGTCTATTTTTAGACATGACTCATTAATCTATTTATAAGTGTGGTCGAATCGACCATTCCTATACTACTCGTATATATTCTTTTTAATGATTTTATAATTGTGTGATAGAAACTCATGCACCTTGGGTTGTACTATCCACTCAAGCCATCCGATATCGACATGAATATAATCGCACGCCTGCTCAGAAGTCCTGTCAAAAGTGTCCGGGTAACCACGAATTTCTGAGTTAACTGGCCCGTTGACGTTTTTAATTAGAATATCTGCACCAGAGAGGATAGGTTTACAAATTCAGAAAATAGAGTATCTTGTCTCCCATCTTTCTGCAGCGGTGAGGCCTGAATTTGATTTTCGGCTTCAGCGGAACGTGCTGGGTTTCAATGATGAAATAAATAACTGTATTTTCATTAAAAATAGACCAGAGAAATCGTGTAGAGCAGACAACCGTCTTATAGTAGGAAAGAGAAGATAATGAATATAACTTCGCACAACACCGCCTTATATACATTTCGAAGCTTTGCATTCGTTTACAATTCTCGATACATATTGGTAGATTAAGAGGGGGCGGTGTTTCACTTTCGGTTTTGAAAATAATCTCTAACATTTTAACTGAAACTATAGAGTGGTCGTACACGCCTTTTCGACCAATCAGAAGATAGCTGGCTGTTCTCTCGATACCATTTCCATTCTACTACTAATTATTTGTCGATGAAATATTTAAAGATTGACTTAATATATATATAATAAAGGACACCTACGTTTCTTACTGAACCCTTTATAATAATTTTTAAATATTTCGTCACTATAACCGTATTAAACCCCAGTAAACAAATGACATGTATAAGAACGTAGTATGACGTTGTAGAAAGTTATATTTTTGACTGGGATTTTAACAAATGACTTTGTGCAAATTATTTTGACTTTTTTTTGTAATGTTTAATTTCTCATTGACACAAAGCACAACGTTACAAGAGTATTTTTCATACAGAATGAACCCATTAAGGGTTGCATACACTCGACTAACACAGCTGTTAGCCATGCAGAATTGGGAGAGTCCAAGAGCGGGCTCAAACTTGTTCCGAGACAACACCCTCGGCATCCGCAAACCATCGTCTTAACCACTCGGCCATTCCCATTCCAAGTTTACATGTTTACATATTACATGTTTTCTACAAATTTTCATACCACTTTTACATGTGATAGCAATATGCAGGCTATTAAAAAATAAGTCAAATAATGAACACCATATTTTATTTTTATAAAATACATGTATTACAAAATTTAACGTTACACGAAAAATTAAATAAATTTTATGTAAAATGTTACAGGCAAAATTAAATAATTTTTTTGTAAAATGTTATACAAAAAATGGTATAAATGTTATGTTAAATTTTAAAACTAGTAAGAGACTTTCAGTATATTTACACATCGCTGACAACAATGAAAAACAATTCTGCGAACTTTTTGGCAAATTTTCGGCTTGTTATTAATAAAATAGCAACAATATGTAATTCTTCTTTTCAAATTTGTTCCATCAGTCAATCTTTCTTTATAAAGCCAATCCTTAGCCGGTCCCCAAAACAAATCTGAGGGAGTTCAGTCAGGAGAATGTGGTGGCTAATCCACACAGCCGATTCTCTCCATTTATATTCCTGGAAAAGTCTCATCAAGAAAGTCACACATATTTTGAAAAATGGGGTGGTGCCTCGTCTTGCCGAAAAAACAGTTCGTCGAAATCATCACGGTGTTGAAGCATAGGAAGAACATCTGTTTGTAAAAAAGACAAATATTTGGCCCAGTCAATGTTCCCTCTAGAAAAACTGGACCAATTACTCTCCTCTGCAAGACTGCCCAGTCCAAACTGACACACCAGGTTGATTCAAATGCTTCTGAATAGAGGCATGTCGATTGGTTGTATCATAATAGACACAATTATGTGTGTTGATGTGGCCTGATACCTTAAACGTAGATTCATCACTCCAAATAATTTGATAAAGAAGTTCAGGGGTTTCAGCCACTTCATTAATGAATACTTCACAAAACTCTAGCCTCCTATCACTGTCATCCGCAATGAGTCCATGGATAATTTGGGGAATGTATATAGCATTTTAATCCAACTCTGTGCATAATGCGTTGCAAACTCTTTCTGTCTATTTCTTCTTGTCTTGACGCAGATACTTCAAAAGTTTGAAGATTTTCTACAAAAAATTGTCTCACTAACTTTTGGTTTTCAAGCGTGTTAATCGATATTGAACGTCCAGAATGAAGGGAATCAACAATTGAGACTCTTACATTGAATTTATAACGTAAACTTTAATAGTCTGTCGTTTTGATGGAGGATATTAAAAAAATTCTCGACATGTTCTAATAACGTACATTGCATTTTCTCTTTTGCAAAAGGTCTTATTAAGAATGTAAATTTTCTCTTGTAATGTTCTGCATTGCATTATCAATAAAATGAATTGTGCAATTAAATTTTATAAATCTGGATTTTCCAAAAAAAAATTAGAAATCTGGAAAGTCCAAGAAATTCTAAGTAGTTAAATATTTCAATCGTTGTGAAATATAGGTGTAGACATTAGAAATAATTTATGCATAGAATCTTTTTAAAAATATTTAATAAATATGATAGTCCGGTAGCTTATGCTCACCTAAAAAATGAAAAATATTATTTATTTTATTTGTTAAAGAAATTTATTTTCTTTTATATTTTACTTAATATAAGCTGTAGAATGGAAACATTTTTTAATCGTTTATATTACCAATTATTATTCAATAAGCATAAAATATGAGGAGAATATAAATGTAGATAAGAGATTTGAGTAGAGAAGAATGTTATGCGTGAAACAAGTAATTCGTTTATATTAGCTATTAAAAACAATTTACAATCACGTCTAGACGGGACAAAATTAAATTCAGTTTCAGTTTATAGTCCACTGTCGTGTGTTGTGCCTTTGTCTACCTGAAGTTGATAAGTTATCAAAAATATCATAATGGCTACGGTATGTTGTAATTTTATGACATATATTGTATTCTATTAATCCATTTTAATTGCACTTATAATTTCACCATTCTATAATATACTAACATGCAGCGTATGACATATATATATATGTCATATATATATACTTATATATATAATTTAATAATAATTTTTGTTTAATAAATATGATGTGTTTTTAAGATAATAATATTCCTTATATGTTACATACAATTCTTACAAAAAATAAAATAGTATTGCTTACGATTTAGAAATGTAAATTATTAAAAATCTAATTATTAAATGTTTATGCAATGACAATGTCAATAAATATAATTGAAAAAAATTACTTAAATTTCTAGAATAAAAAAAAAATCTTTTAAACAACCATTGCATTACTTAACTAATATTCATGTTGAGATACAAAATTAACAGGGTTGCCATGTGCATGTGTACATGAATTTCACAAAAGGATGAAACACATAAAATGTGCTTGAATTTCATTTAAATCTCAGAGGAAGAAAAGGATGACATTGACAGAATCTGAAGCACAAGCTGCCGAGCTTTTAGTATCTTCACATGAGAAACGAAGAAAATTACAAAACCAAACAGTATGAACTCATATATTCTAACACGTAATCTATTCTATCATCTAATTTAATCTCTTCTATTAATATTATTAACACATTGCTTACGGTTTTCAGATAAATAACTAATATGCTTTCATCATTATACTTTACCAATTGTTAATCCTTATAAATCATTAAATAAACTAACTTCTGAAAAAATAGGCTGCCAACCCAAGCTTTTATTATTTTGACATAGAAACAATGAAAAATACAAAATTAAACAGTATGAACTGTCTACAGAACAATCATTCTAATATCTAATCTTTTCTATTATTAATAGATGGCTTATGGTTTTAACATAACTAATATGCTTTGATCATGTTTTATTTTTTTATTTTAATCATGTTATTTATTCATTAAAAATGAATAAATAAAGTAACCTTCAGAATAATAATATATTAAATGTGTGACAATAGTGCTCTATTAAACTGGTTAAACACACTGCTGAGGGGCAAATCCTGCACTTTATTAACTTTCTACTGTATGGTATCTCTTAAAGTTTGCTTCTACTTTTGGTCTGTTTTGGTTTTGTGTCCTGGATAATGGCTTTAGTTAACAAATAACCACTACAGGCATGACTTATTAACCTCTCATTTCATAGGCCTGTGTTTTAAGTACAAGTATAACTTGGTGGAATTCCTTCATTTTCTTTCGCTTTTGGTATTGGTCTCTTTTTGGCTGATTTTTTATAAATTTATAAAATTTTAAATTTTTTCTAGGAAGTTTTCTTTCTCTTGTTATTTCCAGTTTTATTAATTCCTCTCCTTTGCCTTTTGTGTATCTTTTTTGTTGGTTTTCTTTGTTATATAGTTACCCTTTCTTTTGATTTATATTTTATTAATTCTGATTTATTTTATTTTTTTCTATCTGGAGCTGATTTTGCCTGATGGTTCCAATCAAGTCTATGCTAATATTATATTTTTAAAAGAAATAATATATAAATTTTGTTCATTATATAAAAAAATTATTTTATATAATGACATGCAGTGATTTGTTTATAAATGTATTTTGCCACTTTATATATTCAGTAGAATTGATTTTTAGAACCATTTTGTAGCAGAAGAAAAGTAATGTTCCAAATTTATGTATTTTATTTTGAATGTGAAGGTCAAGGATCTGGAAAGTGATTCATAAAATGCTGTTACTATCACATGAAAATAGTCCAATACATCAGTTTTAAAAAGCCTTCAATATTTAAAAAAAATTTTCTGACTGTTTTAAGTGTTTTGATGCCTGACATTGCATTAGAACAAAATATCCAAAAGTGACAGGCCTTTTCAAATAAATAATAAATTTCTAAAAGGGAGAAGAGGTACATTTACTTGAACTTGTAGCATGTAAGTTACAAATTGATATATTTAGAAAATAATGTGGCACTTATTTAGTATTACATGGACCCATTAAATTATAAACTCCCTCACAAAAATATACCAGTATCAAACTATTGATAAATATACTAAAATATATGGGATAAAAATAATAATTGTTTTCAGTGGTATATGGGTAGCATTATGTATTTATTTGTCTAGTATCAATTTGGTTATATTTAGTGATAGCCATTGTTTAAGTTAGTTTCTGCTTGATGCTGGTATTTTTTGTTAATAAATAATTTTTTCATGGGGATGTTATTTCTTTTTATCTTTCTTTTCTTCAGATATGAATATTACAATATTAAATAATATATATATATATATATCATTACTGAAAAAATATATCCTATATTAAAGGCTAGCTATACTGCAGTTGAAGTAATTATAATTTGGTAGGTCTGGAACAATGAATAACTGCCAATAGTGTACTGTTACATTTATGTAACTTGTTTAATTAAAGCACATTCTATCCTTACTACACTATAATATATCAGTATATACTATTTTAGAATTATAAGTTGTTTAAACAATCATTTTCAATTATTTTGGTTTCTTACTATGATGCTCCACATACTCAAATATCAAACAATGTTTAAACATATCCATATATCTTCTGATAATTAAATAGTTCTGAATGATTTATTTGATAAAAATTTGGACAGAATTTAGGATTATGTTATATTCAATAATTTTTTGTACTCATTTTTGTTTTTTTAACATTTAGATCCATTTACAAATTTTTATGGTTTGGCCTATAAATAATTATGTTCAGATGTTTTAATATAATTTTTTAGGATTTTTTCATAAAAAATTGTCATCCTTATAAGGACAAAAATATTATAACCAAAATATAGTAATTATATATGATATATATTAATTTATAAATTGATTCATTATTCAATTTTTCAAAATTCAATTATTCAAAATTTAATTTTTAAAAAATTCTAAAAATGTTTTAAAGTAATACTGTACATGATACATTTAACCATACACTATTTGGCCCTGTCCATATATACCACCAATTTATTGAATGAATTCACCCTTTTTATTAATTTATTGTTAAGGTTAATCTTAAGGTTATGACAATAGTTATTTAAATTTATTAATTGAGATAAATATCAGTATTATAATAATAAATAATATACTAGATTTATACAAAGGAGCTATATAATTTCATGTTAGGTACTAAATGTAAACTAAATAATATTGAATAATAGTAATAACTTATCTTAAAAGTTTTGAGTTTTGATTTAAACATTATACATCAGATTCAATGTTTGAAATTTAAAATGGTATACTTTTTATGTTTATTTTTATAGATACCTTATATTCATTTTTTAAAGTGACCAGCTTTTATCTCTGGCACTTGACCCCTGCCCTATTGGAACCCCAATAGGCATACCTTTTTTATACTAGTGTAGTGTTTTACTCTATTAATTGTGTATTTCATGATTATTTTGTTAAATTAAAAATTATCAAGCAATATTTCCCCAGATAATCTAAAATCAGAACAGAAGATAATGCATTTATATTGTATGAACATTTCTGAATGATATAATTATTCATTAACTTTTGATTATTTTTCTTCCTATTTAGTTATATTTCTTTTCTATCTAATTATTCTTCCTTGTGGTAACTTGAAGTAATACTAAAGATGAAAAACACATGAACTATATATACATGAAAAAATTCTTCCTTAAGGAAAAAGGACTAGTAGCATAATTGTTATCTACTATATGAAATTTTTTTAAACCCTTTTTTGGTGGCATTTTTAGTAAACCAATCAAAAGCTATTTTTAACTAATTTGGAACTGTCACTTCTATCTTCATCTTTTAGAAATATGAATGTATATTACAAAAATATATTGATTCAATTATCATTAGATTAATAATTCTGTATCAATGTTACATACATATCTGTTTGATTGATTTTTAACCCTTAAACAAACACAAGGTGGTAGTATGTTCATATAAATACATAAAATTATTCTTTAAAAGGTTACAAACATTAATTATTTGAAATTTAATAAGTGTCTGTTCTGTTTAATGTTTGTACTGCATATCTATTTTTATATAATGCACTAAAATTTGGTAAATGAAGACACATATATTTTTTCATCAGTATGTTATATTTTTTTATTTTCCTAAATTATAAAGTCTATGTTTTTCTATGCTTTTTTAGATACATTCTAGGATAATCAGGTTTGATGTTATCTGGTTTGTGAACCAATTCAATAAACATTAAGATAATATCATTACATTTTTATAGTGTTATGTGCCATTAGTATAAGCAGTACCAATACTATGAGTGGTACCAACATAACATTTCATAACATCAAAATCTCGATCAGAGTAATGAAATATGTTACCATAAAAAATTTACATATGGTAGTTAAAGATGTGGACTTATCATTCCTCCAATCAAAACACTTGTAAACATGTACCTCACTTCCTTTCAGCCAATCAAAGTTCTCGTCACAGGTGGAGCTGGGCAGATTGCCTACTCTCTGGTTATTAACATTGCCAAGGGAGAAGTCTTTGGTGCTGATCAGGTGGGTGGTTGATATCTACTATCATGTTGATTATATTTTGAATAATTAATTAAATTATTGTCTTAATGTGTTATGTTCTATTTTATATATTATTCCATCTATTTATATTAATTAAAGCTGTAATCACATTAATCGAAAAATAAAGACAATACTTTTACTATGTTAATCATTGTTATGTGTCACTGCATATACATAGACTATGCGGCTTTAAAAAATACTTTCTAATTGTTCATTATTTGAAATGGTTAATTGACCAGACGGTTCATACTATTTGTTTCAGCCATTGATCCTCCACTTGTTGGAGATTCCCCAGATGGAGACTGCCCTCGGCGGTGTCAAGATGGAGCTCGACGACTGTGCTCTACCCTTGCTCAGGGGTATGTTTTCTTTTTCTACCTTTCTGTAGATTGTCAAGAATTCAAATGACATTTGAATTAATTAATAATTCAATTAAGATCATTTTCTAGCTGCTATAAGTACTTTGAAGTAAATAAAGTGATCCAAACAATGCAAAGTACTATAGCAGCTGGAAAATAATCCTAATTGAATTATTGATGTTGTCGTTATCTGAGAGAATATTCAGTACGTCTATATAGCACATATATGTGTAGCAATCACTATGGAAAACATATCTTTTAAAAATGAAAATCAAATTATTTACTTGTGTTATTTTTATTCTATTTTCTAAGTTATAAAACTAAAGTCTTGAATGACAATTGAATTTGCACGCCCGATTGTTTATTTTTGGCATATTAAAATGTTTATTTCAAGACAGCTGTAAAATGTGTATATGTTTTTTGTATTTTAATGTAATATTTATTTGTTATGTAAGAATGATTAATTTCTGTATTTGTTACAATTATGATAAAATATTGCTTTTTTTCTTCTACATTTTTAATCATTACGTGCTTTGATGTAGTAAATATTTTGTACGAGTGTTGTAGGAGTTTAGTTTTTTTATTATTATTATTTATTTTTATATTATCTTTTGTATTTCCCATTATTTTTGCAAATTTAATTAATTGGTCACTGCGATTAGTGGCATGTTATTAATAATCTGTTGAAGTGGTCATTTTGGTTACTGCATGGATTTATTGACTAGTGTTAATAATAATGTATGTTACAATGTGTACGTGCTAGTTAATGTTGTTACATAACATGTCGTCTAACTTGTATTGGCATGACTGTTGTGTCATGTTAAAAATAATTAAGATGTTTTCTGATGTTTTTGCTTTTGTTAATAAGTGCTCTTAATTATATATATTCCAGATATCTTACAGGACTATGTCCAGATTATAATTTGTTTACGTGGCTAATATCTAAGTGCAGTATTGATAATAGTTCTTATTGACACAAAGCTACTTACTATATGATGAGTGACACGCTTTAAATTGCTACACTATAATTGTGCGTACACAGACGACTCTTTGTTTCTCTGCACTTTGCAACTATACGGTCTCTCAGTTCCACTTAAGAATGTTCCGCCGCTGGTTTCAGTGTACCGCATCTCGCGTGTTATATTTTGCTGTATGCTCTTGGTCACGTATACACACCCCTTGATTATTGTTGCCAGTATCATCACTCCGCGCGTATATATGTTATTATATACCAGCACCATTTTCATTTAGTCGGAATACTTCATAGACAATTTACTATTTAAAAAAATTTACATCAACATAGAGTATTGTTATTTTTTACTGTTATATTAAAGTGCTTTTTTCCGGGCTTACTAAAAATGTTCTATGGTTAAGACATACATTTTAACATTCCGCTTTTCAATATCACGAATACATCAAAATACAGAAATAAGCTAAGCAACTGCCAAATAGCAAATTCATTTTATGTGAACATGGATTTCACAAAAATGAAAGTTGTTCTCATAAAACTATTATGTTCTCTTTGTTTCAGGTGATGTTTGTTTGACTTTGTATATTTTATAATCTTAATTTCCAAAATTTGCCATTCTTATTAAGGATCATCACCTGTTTTCTATATTAAATCAAGTCGCTTTGATAATTTTAGGTTCTTTCATATTTTTGTGGTGGTTTTAATTAATTAAATTTAATGGGATGTTGTCATGACATTTACTATAGTCCGTATTCTTATATGTATAAGATTTTAATGCATTTTTTAAATCAAATAAAACAGTACCGGAGTAGTGTTTTAGTTATAGTTAATTGTTTATAAAATAGTTTAGTTAAAACTTTAATTGGAGAGTATTTATGTGACTTTCTTTTGCAAAAGTTTTTTATGTTACACCATTACCAAGAAGGATACTTCAGTCATACTTAATATATTATACAATGATGGTCTAAAATTTAAATTCGTGCTTTTTTAAAGTGTATCAAGAATGTTATTTTGTAGTTCATCACACTTAATAGATCATGCACAATATGTGTTTTATTAAAATGTTGCTAAATCTTATCTAGAGATTCTTGAATAACGTAACTTAACCTATTGTAGGAGTGGTGTCGACCTCCGACGAGAAGACCGCTTTCACCGACATCGACGTGGCCTTCCTGGTCGGCGCTATGCCGCGCAGGGAAGGGATGCAGAGGGCTGACCTACTGGCTGCTAACGTGAAGATTTTCCGCTCCCAGGGCGCCGCTCTCGACAAGTTCGCCAAGAAGACCGTCAAGGTTGTCGTCGTGGGCAACCCGGCCAACACCAACGCGATGGTAGCGAGCAAGTTTGCCCCCTCAATCCCCAAGGAGAACTTCTCTGCGCTCACCAGACTGGACCATAACCGTGCTCAGGCTCAGGTAACACTCATCCGAACTTGTCTTTCAACTTCGATTTTCATTTCAGCAACTTTAGTTTTCGCATTAGTATGTAGTAACTAAAAATATATCCTTGCTGTATTTGTATTGTAAATATGATCAGAATGTATGGTGTTTCAGAACATCCTCGTCATTGCGACTTAATTATAAAATATTTCGTTACCACACTTGAATGTAGACTAGCTATGCACACGCTAAATTTGTGTGGATTTAATTATTGCAAAAAAAAGGGTATACTAGAATTAGTCAATATACAGAATGTTATATTTAACACAAATGTAGTAAACCTACTTATGTTTGGCTTGGAGAGGTTTGATAAATAAAAATATGTGCCTTAGGACGCCATTTGTTTCAACTGGCTCCCATAATTTTTTTTAAATTTTCTGATGTTACCATAAATAATGCTTTTAATATAATTTCAATCAAATTTCATATTACTATCTATGAGGCTTGCAATCTTATTCTTCAATTTGGCCACGATGTTAATATTATAAACAATTATTTTTATACCCTATAATACCCTATAAAGTAATGTTTCAGTGACGACTAAATTTAAAAAAATATGTTTGTATTACATAATGGTTGATTATTATTTATTTCTAAATTATGTTTTTTAATTATATATCTGGAATATGACCTGTAAATTCTGTAAATATATTGGATTACATTTAGTGGATGTGAATATTTTACAAAGTAATAGTACTTCCCTCGGATCGCAAATATGTGACCTACACTATTGAACTAGACCACAATATTATCGTTAAGATTGTGCACAAAGCCAGCAACTGGTATAAATCAGTCTAGGGTTGCCAGAGTGACGCAATTGTCGTAATACAAGAGTGCTACCCAGCCTTGATGATCGATAAGGTGTGTACGTGAAGATTCTGATTGGCTGTCAGTTTGTCTGTCTATCTTGCTGCTGTAGGTTAGTTAGCGCAGTTACGCTCGGGCTTGCTTGTTATGGCTGTTACAAACCAGAGAGAACAAACTTGCTTATTTTATGGCTGGTTAATATGTCTTAAAAAGAAAAAAATCTAGTCAACGTTCTCTGAGATGATTGGTCAAACCTAACCAACGGATTTGATTATTATATAATATCCATATTGCTCCGTGAAATCCATTAACTTATTATTTTGGCTTATACATTCAATTGATTTTTGTTGACTTGATTGATTAAAGCATATTTCATTAATTATTGTAGACGTATACATAGTTATTTTAATGGTTATAATTGCTTAGCAAGTTTTATTATTGACAATTTGAATTGTATGTTAAATGTTTACATAATATTATATTTATACGCGCAGTAATGACATTATGAAATAGGGGGATTTTTGGTTGCAAATGCATGATCAACCGTAACATTTTTGTTATAAGTATTAATTTTTTTGGTATACCTTTAAAATATTGCGCAATTAATTCTAACTGGTCAGTAAATTCTTCTTCCAGATCGCAGCCCGTCTCGGTCTGCCTTGCAACAATGTTAGTCGCTGTATCATCTGGGGTAACCATAGCAACACCCAATTCCCGGACGTTTCCCACGCGGTCGTAAAACTTCTGGACGGATCAGAGAAGCCCGCCGCGGCTGCTGTGGCTGATGATCAGTGGATCAAGACCGACTTCTTGAAGACTGTGCAGACCCGGGGTGGCGCCATCATTGCTGCCAGGAAGCTCAGTAGTGCCATGTCTGCCGCCAAGGCTGTGTGTGACCACGTCAAGGACTGGTGGTTTGGCACCAAGGAGGTGAGTTATGCGCACTCTTGTTTCTGTCCAGATGTCTTCGAATGGGGTTTGCGGTTGGATTCGCAAAATGGGAGATAGGTTCGATATAGAGATAGTAGGGGAGTGATAAAGAGAGTTAAAAACTTAAAAGGTTTTTTTATACTTTTTATTTGCCACAAGTGGTTAATTCTGAAGACATGTTTGAGATAGGTTGCTTTACATTTCAAATTCTGACGAGTAAGGTGTATTGAATATTATATATTGAAGCTTTAATATTTAGTTAAGGAACATTCTTTATCAGGTATCGTTGGTTTCATGAATTGATTAGGTTAAAAAAGTATTAGTGATTCAACATAAGCGCATAGGTATATTGTTCTTTAATTTGTATCGAAACTATTCTACGAGGGGGCTTCAATAAGTAAGCAGACTCAATATGGAAGCAGATTCCCACACATATAATCTATGCATTTTTATTAACTATAGGCACATCTAAGATATCTGTGAAAATTTCATGTTGATACATCTATGAACCACTTCACTATCGAATTTAAAAATTAAAAGTCAAGAAATTTAAAAAATAGCTTATATTTTGACTAAAAAGAACAATTTTCTAATATTAAAAGTTCATAATTATTGATTGAGATTAAA
>JAUZND010002639.1:0-12739 GCA_034780555.1 Coelogynopora nodosa
CAGTTAACTGTAGTTTTATTTACTGTAACTGCAGTTAACTGTAGTTTTATTTACTGTAACTGCAGTTAACTGTAGTTGTATTTACTGCAGCTGCATTTAACTGTAGTTTTATTTACTTTAACTGCAGTTAACTGTAGTTTTCATGACTGTGGGAACTTACAATGGACCTAATGCAAAATGCAATCAATTAGCAAAACCGTTTGGAAGAGGATAAACCTGGGATGTTGGTCGTCCTGTAACGTGCTCAAGTTCCTCCAATCTAAGTAGTACCATATTTACTTCATATTTGTGAAAAGAATATATATATCCTATACTTTTTTATTGGCTTATCATTTTCTGCCCAACTGAAATATAAAATACATGTATGACTTATTCATTCTACTGAACATGTTATTAATTCATTAAATTAAATCAATCTGAAAAATAGCACAAATTATATGTTGGGGTCAAAATTACACCAGCTGATCAGAAAGTCTACAATTTTTCGTTGTAGATAGACGGTTAAATCATTTTTAATAATAAACTTAATTTATTAAATATTGATTGAATTTAATTAGAACTTACTATAGAGAGCTAAAAACGGTTAACAATGCAACAAGTTCCAATTTAATTAAAATAAACTTTGATTAATTCTCATTTGAATTTGACAAAACCGATTGCCTTGGTTTTTTGATCAATTTGAAAAATGAAAATATATATTAATCCACGGAGTTATGGCGGTCGAGAGGTGTAAAAATATGAAAAACGTGTTTTCATTTTCAAATAATTATAAGTGATAAAAACATGTTTATATTTTACATTTACACCATACGGAGTAACTCTATAGTTATTTGTTCCAATTTTATACTGTCTGTACATGTTTCTAATTAACAATAAAAAAGCAATTATAAAAGTCATCATTAAATTATTAAGCAAAGTCTGTTGTTATAGCAACAATATTAACAGGAATTTAAATTAAAAAATTTGAACCTTAAATTATATTTTTCATCCTAAATTAAATAACATAATTTTTAACAAACAGATTTGGTAAATATTTATTTATTGAAGTAACGCGATTTTTTGTTCTAAGCACACAATTCTGTTATGTGTAATTAGTATATATCAACTGTGTGTTATACAACCCATAATCGTTAGAATTTAGATTAAACGTACCGTTTTTTTTTATTTGTATAGAAATTGTAGTTCATTTTTCACAATACAAAATATAGATTTTACATCTACTATTAATTACTTAGAAATTAACGAATTTGTAATTGTCAAAAAATGTAAAATAATCGTTTTTGAATCGAGTATGAGCTATATGGAATATTTGTAGCACAACTCCTTCGCTTAAAGTGTACGTAACGACTATTAATTGGAATACTACATTATTCCATCGAAAAGTATTTTAACAAGTGTTTTATCCGCATATTATAATGTGCATCTGCACAGATAAACATTTTCCTACCTGTTCTTGAACAAGCCATAATTGAAGGACACAATTGCATCACTAAAACGGACACGAAAACTACGAAGATAAATCCCATTGTATTTGATTCGTTATCTAGAAATTAAATAGAATACATTTTTCAATAAATACAACAGATATGACAACTGTAATACTATTATACAACGCTACAATTTTTTCAATGGTATAAGTATATGGTAATTATAACAGTATATAATATATTAAAGTATACGCCTAATGTACTTGTAGTTATCCTATATAACAGTAAACATGTAGTATATATCTTATAGGATACATATAATATACAGCTGTTACGTTACGTTAGTTACTATGCTTCATATACATCTATAACTTCCATTGACATTTTCTTTAAAAAGAATTCAATTTTAATCAGTCGTCTTAAAACTATGCCGGGTCGGGCAGAATCAGTAAAAAACTTGCTTTTTTGGTATTATATGTAATAATTGGAACTTCCAATACAAATAGACATTCTGTTGGTTTTGTTATTTAGAACAATCAGTTGTTCAAATGTACTTTAAAACCCCTAAACTGTAATATTCCGGAGTTTCCTCCTAATTTAATAACCCTTAACAAAATGTCAAAATATCTTAATTATTATATTAATAAATCTCAGATTAACATTACAAATATCGCCACAAACAATCTGTAACCCATAAAATAATATAAAACAATTTTTATATTGGGATACATATTATATTTTATTAAACGACAAATTACTTACGTCTTATTCCTTTGGCTAATATTATTGTTATGAAATAAAATCTCAACAAGCTTTGTAGTTAAGACGCAATAATATAAAATGACCTTTTAATATTCTATGCCAGCATACCTTATCACTTAATTTGAAATACACTTGTAATATATATTTCTTATAGATATGCTTTTAGTGGTCACAAAGTTAATAGATTAAAGAAATGCAGCAATATAGTGAACGAAAGACAACTAGTGGAAAACGAGAATAATTTGGATCAGCACCAGGAAGAGGAAGTAAGCCGTAGAATAATTATATAGAGCTAGAGGAATGTTGCACCAACCAGTTCACATTCCTCGAGATCAGGCTTGAGAAGACCCGTGTAGACTTCTAGGAATGTTTAAGACAGATCGGATGTCTGACTTTATTTCGATAGATTTAAAGTTAATCAGTAGGTATGCGTATGTACAATATATCTGTGTATGTATGTAATTCCTGAAAGTGTGTTCAGTTGTTTATAAAAAGAAAAATATTTATAGATTGTTATTATAATATGTTGAAATAAAAATCTATATTATATTACAAAAAACATTTATAAAATAAAACAAAAACAAAACTTTTAGGAGTAATTAATTATTTATGAATAATAAGTTTTTTTATTAGGCATTACAGTATTCAGTGTATTATTAAGTAATATTTTGTCAAGCAGTCATATTTATGTAAATACGCAGAATTTGAGTTTACTTCTAGAACTTTGAACTTACTAGAACTTAATAGAACTTAATAGAACTTAAGAGAACTTACTAGAACTTATATAACTTAATAGAACTTAATATAACTTAATAGAACTTAATATAACTTATATAACTTAATAGAACTTAATATAACTTAATAGAACATAATAGAACCTAATATAACTTAATAGAACTTACTAGAACTTATATAACTTAGTAGAACTTAATATAACTTAATATAACTTAATAGAACTTAATAGAACTTATATAACTTAGTAGAACTTAATAGAACTTAATATAACTTAATAGAACTTAATAGAACTTAATAGAACTTAATATAACTTAATATAACTTAACGAAGTATTGAAGTTGAAGTATTTGAGGAAAGATCTATATGTTTTGAAGTTGGTGGAAACATATGTGTTACATTTTGTAAATTAAATTGTGAGATAAATAAATTTATGATTTATTTCTGATGTGAGCTAGTGATAGATCTGTTACATGAATATATAAAATATTGTTAGATGTACTTCACCTGTTATATTGTTCATTTCAGATATCTAAAAAGATTTTCAATTTAAATTGAAGTGAAGAAATTATGAAGAATTGATATATAAATAATTTTTGTTAGATTTATGCATTCTGTGAACATATATTTAATTCGTAATAATATTTTTAACAACATCTTTCTAAAATAAAATTTGCACATGACATGCTCTTCTACCATCAAATAGTTTAGTTGTTTGTTATGAGAAGTGTGACAATTGAACGTGACATGATCTTCTACCATCAAATAATAATTACAAATATTATCTAGAATCTGTATTTTGTACTCCTTATTTTCACAATGCCACCATTATTTTTACATTCTAAAACTCATGTTAGGTTCCTAGATGTTATGAGGTTTTTCTTTTTAATTTTTCAGATTAAATTAAAAATAAATAAATCTGGTTTTAAATATAAATAGTCTGAAATGTATATCAAACATGTTACACAAATAAAACAGTCTGGCATGATTTAAACACTATGAACAAGTTTAAATCTACCAATTGATAACAATGTTTAAGCTTTTCCTTCCCCCAAATGCAGTCAATTCATTATAGATTCGCTTATCAATATTCTACTTCTGGCAATCAATAAAGTATTTTGTTAATGTCAACTTACTAACACGGCGATTAGAGTAATAAGTTCAAGCAGTGTAGCATGTATACAATGTTTAGTCCAGTATTTAGTTTTGCAATCTGACGCATAAATGTTTGTCAAAATAAATGAGTGAAAAAGTACAGCTGCTATCAGCAGAATCAAACATACATTATACATATATATATATATATATTCGATTCTGTACCAGTTACAATATTTCACTTTCTTATTGGCTAGTGGATAGGTGACTCAGAGCTGCAACTATGAAAAAAAGTGTGAAGACATTCTAATTTTTGATTAATTTAATTAATTAATTTAATTTAATAGCCATTGAAAAAGAAAATTATGGCGAAACTAAATTTATGCTAAGTTTTATGTGTTTATCAAATATTATTAAATTTAAATAATTTTCTGTTTTTGTGATACTCTATATTGGAATTTACTTTTATTCAAAGGTTTGATATGCCTCTCGATTATGATTTGTCATTAGTTGTTATTATTTGTAATTGACAATTGAACATAGGACATATATCCTAATTGTTCCACATATTTTGTTATCATGCAATGTTTTAAAACAGTTTATCAACTTTAATTGAAAACTATCAACTTTATTGATATTCTATTATATTATTTAAGCCCAGGTATTGATTTTTTGTTAATCTAGTTGTAGATTAAACAATCTGATTTCATCAGAAATTACAACTAAGTCAAATACGAGGATTACAACAGCTGTGACCAATACAAATTGATAGAGGATCTATAATTAGTTCCAATGAACAATACGTCGACACTATACTAGGACCTAGAATGCATAATATGGGTATATATATATATTATAAATAGTATACCATTTATATTATACTATAATTCATATTATACTATTCATATACTAATCATACTATACGTATACGTTAATTAAAATTAATAATAATTGAGTGTTTGTAATGTGTGAAAATATGTTGCTGCATTCAATTTCACGCATTGGGAAGTGTTGTGTATTAAGTATTGGGAACATCTTCCATTATTGACCTCTTTGACTTAGATGGGGGGAGGGGGGAATAGGCGATTTCTCTAGTAACTTCATACTCCAGAAGCTGCAGAATGTCGGTCTCTTCAATTGGGTCGTGCACTAAGGCAAATCGACGGATTATCTTGGCGATTGGAACGTCATTTCTTAATCGTCTTCAAGGATGAAAATTGTGTCCACAGAAATGATGATAGACCTGAAAATGAAAAAGTTTAGATTATTGTGATGCATCTATGATGCAACAATGACGACCAATACATCAATATGTGACCACTTGATATCATTCTCCTTCTTTCCAGCCTAAGGAAAATAGACCAGTCCTGGAGAATGTATGGCATTCGACATTCGTGTTTTGAGATTTGAACTCATTGAACTCATTGAACATCGATTTAGTTTTACTTGTGATATTTAGCAGCAGAAAGACAGCATTAATATTTCTAAGCTCAATGGTAGGATGTGCAGGACACATCTTGATAATAAAGGCGATCATCAAGCGATGGATGATCAGTTTTCTGTTCAACCTTTTGAACCAATTAGTGAAGATATCGTGGGCCATACATGCTCAGCTGTTGGGGAGATATTCAACTGGAATACAATTAATGCTCTTAAAGTAACCCGGATTATTAGCTTTTCCGATGAACGGAAGAGGCAGCAATCGAAGTCTTCCGTATTGCAGTAGAGCATGATGGTTATCCTTTCCTTGGAGTCTTTTGGAGTTATAGAGCGCTCAAACTGCAGATGGGCGAATAGGGCAGTTTCATCGGCATTGTAGATATTTTTCGGAGAGTTAGTTCATTAATATACATAACTGTGTGTCCTCTGATTTGACAGACTTTGCTTCCATCTTGATTGCACGGGAGGAGAGACTCCGTATAATTTTCTATTGATTGGTCGACCCCCGCTGCATTTAAAGTCATTGGGCCCAAGATACCTGTCGCGTAACTCAGTATTCCCTTGATAATCGTCCTGGATATTAATAAGGCCCGTGATCGCAAGTCTCTCAGCCAGCCAATTTATAGTAATAGCCTACTGAACGTCAGGAAATTCAGCACTATTCCTTCGCTTCCTCTTGATGTTTAACTTGCCACTCTCTATCCAGGTGCTGAGTGTGTTTCGTGAAATCCCAACACGTTCAGCAACCAATTCTATTTTTGTCGCCTCTTTGGACATGCATTACATTAGCTTATTGTACGTGTCTTTTTTGAAACATGTTAAACAGTTGAAACAGTACATTTTGAAATTTACGTGTTGTGAGGACACTGCACGATACTGTGCGATACTGTGCGATACTGTGCGATACTGTGCGATAACTTCTAATAATTGCTATAATTGTTAATGCTTTTATAATGTTTTGTAACAGCGAAATGTCTACACAGCTTTAAAAGTGTTGATCTATACAAAGCCATCATACTCAATAAGTTTACGAAGTGGCCGCTGTTAGTTATGTAATGTCAGTAATACATAGCCACTCATACTACACTAATAATAAATATTATACTTCAGCGATAGTGCCAATATTTAAATAACAATAATTTAACCTATATTTATAGAAGTATGGATGCGGCTGCTGTATACCTGGCTGTGGACATCATAGTTAATTCTCGCGGCCTTCTCCCCTCTCCTCGTAAGCTTTCTTACGATTTTAAACTCACTTGAGAAAGATATAATGTGAACGTAAACACTATATGATACTCTGACACACAATAGATTCTAACAAGTATAATATAGGGCCTGTTGTTTCGGTGCTTACCTTTAAATCATCCCATAATGTTGTTAGTTAAAATAAGTAATTCAAAAATAATTATGGTTATTGATTGTTGCAAGTTTTAATATGTGTCATATTGATTAATTGAATCCATTTTTTAAATTCTAATATAAACAGCAATAAAAAAATATTGTAACATATTGATTATAATTGACATATTTTAATAACTCATCAATACAAACACGCTATTTAGCTGACTATATAGTTATTATTTAGTTGACAGAAGCACAATGAAAATATTTATAACTGTTTGTTCGTTGCATATTGAAATATGCTTTTGGGGAATTAAAAGAATTCGAATAGGTCGATGTTTAAATACATTTTAACATAGGCCTATGTGCCTTATATAGGGGAATCGTTTGAGCATTTCAAGTTGTTCGTTCGTTCCATACTATCATGTGTGTAAGATAAGTTCGTTATAAAGATAGCTGTATGTCAAATATTTGATTTTGATTTTTTAATTAGTAATTTAAACAGTCAAATACGTATAAATAAACTCTATTTTATGTTGATTTGATAAATTATTGTTTAACGAATTAATTCAATAAATGGGGGTTACCCATTCGATTTTGAACTCTTTCTTCTTCTTGAGTTTTTATTAAATTTAGTACAATTGCGCATTTTTAGGTGAATCGGAACTGTCATATTCAAGTTAGTATAATTTTATAGTATAATATTTAATAAAAAAGTGAATAATAATTTCAAATTTCAAAATAGTTTCAAAAATGTTATTAGATAAAAATATAATTCATTTGAAATTATTCCAAAATATATATATACGAATTTTGATAGACACAGTAAACGACAGGTAAATTCATCTGCAGACCGGTTTCGGGGTATTTTCCCCCTCATCAGTACAGAGTAGGAATCGAACATGCAACTCAGCGATCTGTGAGCGAACCTAACTACCACTAGACCAACTATTATGTCAACATTGAGGCCTTGAATCATACACAACCGATTTCAGATAACTCCAGAGAAAAAAATCCAAGGTATTTAAATATGGGGATCTTGAAGGCCATGCTATGGGTTTGTAACGGTGTACAACAAAGTAGAAAGAACCAATCATTGTATCATGCAGAATTCCACACCATATCATTACTCTAGGGTCATGTGGATTTGTATCAGAATAATACCGGCAGTTATGCCGATTGACGTGCACATTTAAATAAAAAATGGCTTCATCCCCAAAAGCTATGTTATTTGCATCTAAAGTTCCAGTTTCCTCCATTTTAATTAAATGTGAATAGAAATCAAGCCGGACAGCACCGTCTTCTTCATCCAAGCCTTGGACAAGTTGTATTTTGTAAGGGTGATACTTGTTTTCTTTTATGATTCGACCCACGGATCTTTGACTAATACTAATTTTAGCAGCAAGGTTTCGCTTAGACTTTATAGGACTTCTTGTCATGATTATTGACTGCCAATACTTGTATCTTCCTATGTCGATGACTTTAGTCGACCCCTCCTTATGGTGCAGAATGCACAGAACCTGTTTATTTGAACTTTGCCACCGGTCTAGAAACAGTACTTTAGATCAACAGATTTATCAGGATGATGTTGATAAAATACAGTGGACACTTCTCTTGATGTAGGGCAACAAAATATGTTATACTTTTTCATCTTTTGTCAATACCATGCTTTTTAAGTGAATACTTTTAAACGTTTAATATCGTTTAATATTGATTAATTCAAATTAAAATGCTGATGAAATATGCTTACTGATGATGTTTATGTTTAACTGATAGTGATGCAATACCTAATATAGGTATCTATGGTGCGTGACTTCTGCCCCACCTTGTATATTTAAATTACTATATTATTAACTTTTCAAAAATAAATTATACATATTTATTTTTAAATTTTTTTTATTAGGTATATACAGATATTAGTCTAAATTATTCATAACGAATATTTAAAAAAATATTGCATGCTAACAATAATAATATTACATACATATATAAATGTATAAATTGATGATTTTTATCGGTCATAATGATGAATAATATTTCGAGACTACGACCTTCAGTGTATTACTTATATTATATCTTCATAATCGTGCATTATCTACAGTTAAGAGAGATATAACTTCCTATAATATACTTCTTATTATTATATAATATATTAAATATCCTACACATAATTATTCATTTGTTATTTTATTGTCATAAATTTAGTTAGTAGTATATAAACAAAATAATATGAATGGTAATATTATGGTTAAATATATTGTAGGCCTATACACATTATGGATATATTAGTAAAAAAATAATATTGATTTTTCGGAGATACAAACTACAAATTTATTCTTATCAATATCCATCGATCAATTCGCTTTCGTTTGGCTCATGGAATAAATATATTTAGAAAATCGTAAATTTATATAATGTAACTCCTCAAAACAATGAACTAACATACACATATGGACTAAAACCCATTGGATATTGTACATAAAAGGAAACATATAACAAGCCAAAAAGTAATTCAACATATATGACAATGTTGTTTATTATTTATATATTGTGTAAGTAAATTTTATTTACTTCTTTACAGTTAATATAATGATGTTTAGGGCAAATTATCTAACAAGAGTATGATTTGTTTTCATTTGTGGGATAACGTAGTTTTATGTTTTGAAACGTTTACATATCTGAATTTTTTTAATTTATAAATTATATACATATATATATGTATCCTTTAGTTTAACTATTAGGTACTGCACATTTTAAAATATAAATTGAAATATATGCGTATATTAAATAAAATGTTTACAATAATCTTAATATTTTTAGAGGGATTACCTTTTATGATCTGTTTAAATTTTATATAATTTCATGTATATCTGATCGGAATTAATCCTACACTAAAGTTGCTATATATATTAGACAATTTGTCTATTTTGAACTTCATTCTGCTTCTATTATAACAAATATTTTAATTTACCATATATACATATTTACTATTTTAATGTACATCACATTGACCACATTTTTGTTTACTTATAACAATTATTACAAAGAATAACAATACTTAAAAATATAACAAAAAATCAATATTCAAATATTTAGTTGTAAAAAACCAAATATATATTACAAATAATTAGTGTATTTTTTAAGCTACTGTCAAGCGCTATAAACGTGACTTTGGTCAAAACATTCCAGATCAAAATTTGCAGCAAAACAATAATTAAAAAAACTGTAATTACGTTAACAATTTGGTGAAATGTATAAATGATAAACATCAACAAAAATGTATCAAATTAAGAAATATATGACAACATGGTTTAATTCTTAGCGCAGTCACCATATTGCGTTATACAATTTTTTATATAGACCTAATGATTAATTATAAAAATATATTTGTAAAAACTAATAATGATCCTTATATAATAGTGAACATAACGTACATATTTTTTAAACTCATAAATTTGTTGAACACTGTTTTCCCCGTATTCTTGCTATTTGAATATTATATTTTATGATATTATAAATATAAGTACCTATAGCTACTTATAATAAATAGTAAGCAAACAATATGTTAATATAATAAACAGTAAAAATTATTTATATTAAATATCAATCGAACAGTATATAGGTAGTTTTCTTTATAATAAACAGTAGATCGGAGAGTATGTATGTTATAAAAAAAATATTCTAACATTACTTCAAATTATTCAATTAAAACTAGGCAAAGCAGATATATTTCACTATTATATCTGAAAAAGTTAGTATAAATTGTTGTTTTTCTTGTAATTATACTTTTACTTCAATCAATACAGAATATTTTGGAGCAAATATGCAATTTTAAGATAAACTATCGTCTTCAACTACGCCATTGAGGCGAATATCCCGACCTGTTGCTATGTCATCAATAGTGCAAACATACATATCCATTATACTGTACATATATAAATATTACTCATTAATAAAAACTGAATTGTTGATAAACTTCACTAAACATTTCCCGTTATGTTGGTGGTCTCATTTTATATTAGGGCTAATTGTCAGTAAGTATTCTTTATTCGTGTATATGTGTGAGTTTGATTTAAGAAAATTATAATTTATCCTCAAATTAACCAATTAACCAAGTTTTACTAATTATAACTAGCTATCTAAAGTTCCAACAACGTGTAACATTGTGTGCTAATCTATTTATATAACATAATAAAAATAAGTTACAGTCTGACTTTTAAAATGGGAATCAACCCGTTTTCTGTAACTATATTTCATGGATCTCTATATATGAAACTGGGTACTCATTTCCTTCACTATGAAAACTGTGAGAATGTTTTTGAATATATTAAAATACTCTCGATCAAGTAGAGAAGAAGCAGAATATCAAAAGATGCATTTATATCTTTTCTGCGTCACGTCAAGTTAAGTACTACCAAGTTATGAGAAAGTAATAAATCAAAGAATATGTGACCGTTTTCTATATTTAGCCCTTAGGTAGTTAACTATTTTTTAATTCGCGAAACCCTTTGTTTCAGCTTTATTAATTAGAACTAATTAGGTGCTTCCCATGTTATTATCCGATCATTTAAAATAATATAATTTTGCTTATTATTATGTAACTATTGCTCGTCTGCGTAATATATATAACATTAATAAAGAAATATACATATATGCATATATAATTAGTAGTAGGAAAAACCACAATACTAGGCTTTCAGTACATTGACGCTGATGGTAACGGGGACGTCTGCAGCAGGGTGGTGTAACCGTACCCGCCATTTTAATCTGATAAAAAGCCGTCGACTTTGTTTGGTTAACGGATGGTTGTTATAAGTCATGATCTATTGATGAGTCGTTATCTATTTTTAACTATATATTTTAGATATGCACTACTGCTTAGTTATAGAGACATGTGCAAGTACAACAGTTTATATCCATTGTTGCTAAACGATTTATTTTCCATAAGATTATTCCCAAACGATTACCACGATTACCACGATTGCTGCACCATCTTCCAAATCGCCAGCAGCGAATAAATCACATGATTATACTATGGAAACTTCAAAAACAAATTATAATATCCGTACAAATAGCTCAAATCAAAATTCATTTATGAAGAAAATTATGGCATCAGTAAAAAATTGTAAGATTTTACTCTATGTGTTTTACTCAATGATACTTTGTATAATATCTTTTATAGCATAATATTGATGTAATTTATTCAAAAAATATTTCGACTTCCAAATTGAAAATTAATATATCCGTCATTTTAAAATATTTGCTTCCTTTATAACCCCTTATAGTAAACATAACATTTGTGCAAATTGTTAGTTTTTAAAAAACCTTATTGTAATAAATATAATTTATGAAATCATATTTTATTTATAGAACAAATATATTCTCAACGTGTTTCAAATGATAGAATTTCTTTTTCAAAAGTCTTCAAGAGTTAAAACTTCTCTAAAAAATAGAGACAAATATAGACACATATAGACACATATAGACACATAAAGACACATAGAGACACATATAGACACATAGAGACACATAGAGACACATAGAGACATATAGAGACACATAGAGACACATAGAGACACATAGAGACACATATAGACACATAGAGACACATAGAGACACATAGAGACACATAGAGACACAGTGTCTCAGGTTAGACTTTATTAAACAATAGATAAAGCCTTAAAAACAATACGTTGTAAATACAATTGCGCCAATTTCAGATACGTGTGTTGATATCCGTCTCGAAACAGATGATTCAGAAACGAAAGAGGAGGCAAGCTAAAGGGGACCCGGGCCGGGCCGCTTTGTGACTTCTAGCTGATGAATACAATAAAATTGTTTGGAACCATCAGGCAAAATCATCTCACCAGATAGAAAGAAAAGAAATAAATTAGAAATAATAAAATATAAATCAAAAGAAAGGGTAACTATATAACAAA
>JAUZND010002640.1:0-12738 GCA_034780555.1 Coelogynopora nodosa
AAATAGAAATTTATTTCAAAAGGAGTCATAAAATATCTTTATATTTAATAGTTAAATAATTGTTACAGAATATTCTGTAACAGAGTTCTGAGATTGCTGCTTCTAAATATTGTTACAGCGCGTGCAGCCGCATTGCATTTGTATGATATTAGTTGTATAGTGCGTTGCTACGTATTCCAAATGCGTTTCAGCTGCTTCTCTGGTAGTCGAGTGTTGTCAATGGAGTCAAAAGCTGCACTTGTCCTAATTACACTAATTTAAAAAAATTATTTTAACGAAATAACTGAAAAAAGGGCTAGTGCAAAAAAAGTTTAACATTTAATTTGAATCATTAAAAAAAGTTTTCAAAATTTACTATGTTTACAATTTTCATTACCTGCTTAATTCAGTGAAAAACTTATTGGCGCAATTTATACATTACTCGAAATGAGTTAATTTAGACTTAAAAAACTTTCTTACAAATTTTATAGCAAATTATATTGTTCATCTTCATTACTGTAATAAACTCGTTTATAATTGACCCACCGTCTACAATATACATTTCCAGGGTTCAATGCGGTCAGGGAATCAGTAAATGGTCAGGGAATTTCAAATTTGATCAGGGAACTTTTTCTAAATAAAGATATTTTTTTAAATATCTATTTAAAACAAATATAAAGAAAATATTTCAAAAATATTTTAAAAATTACAAAATATACCATAGGTAAAGTCAGGGAGAAGTGTTTTGTTCAGGGAAAAGTCAGGGAATTGGATCTGAAAAATAAAAATGAACCCTGATTTCACAAAGTTATGCTATTATTAATATACAATTTATAAATTATACTTCTGTGTAACCAAATAAAAAAAACAATTAAAATGTATTTTAACATATATACAAATGATGACGCCATAACGAATGTTTCACAGGAACAATTGAATATTTTGTTAATACATACCGATCATACATAAACCAGATAAATTGATTTAGAATTCAGGTTGAATGAATCCATTTGTTTACAATGATTACTTAAAATAGGGTATTACCCTCTTGACTCATCCATTATGTTACACAAAATACTATATTTTATAAGCTCAGCTTAAAGTAAGCCGTTATAAAATCATTATATTTATAAATTAACAGGTTACATGTATAGGCCTATGGCCTACCTACAACTTCTATAATACATAATATAACTTTATAAATATTTTTACATAATATCATTTAAAGCGCAATTAATGGAAAACTATCTTGAAAGATCAACACAGTTTACAAATTATCTAGAGTCGTTTGCTTTACAAAATAAATATAATTACGTCTGTAGCAGAGAAAATATTGTCCCGAAATGGTATATGTATAGGCCCCTATGTATAATATGCGTACGAAAGATATATAACACTCAAAATGTAACAAAAAGTCATGTTTATTTATTAATATTTTTCAGAAAATGTTTAAGGTAACAACGACCATAGATATAGATTGTTTGTATGTAAGGAATTCATATATATAACAAAGACTATATATTGATAACATTTATCTTTTAAAACACATAACTAATAATATTTTTAAAAAGTCGGATATATATAATAAGACACGGTACAGAAATGACAAAAAAAATTAATTGATAACAATTCCAATAGCGACATTAAAACTAGGTTTGTTATGGTGTACATAAACTTCCCACATTGCATTGGTCACCAATAGCATATCTCCCGGTCTGAGATGAGCAAACAGAGGGCCCTTGGTGCACGACGATTCTATTTCTCTGCATGGCTGCCGAGGTACCAATTCGATATTGCTCCCTCCTTCAATCTGGCCAATTAGCAGCGCTCGACTCTCAACTGTTATCGGTATCGGTTCGTCCTCTAAAAGTTAAGGGAGGGTAGAATAATTATTAATTAAACTGCTTTATTAACTGTCCAATATGAACTATACATACTCGAGAATGAATTAGATGCATAAAGCCAACTTGGACTTGTAATATCAAAACTTGCTGGCAGATACGACGGCCTTGAATATAATTCGCGAAATGCACGTGTCTGATTTCGCCCACAATGTTCCCAGTGGCCAAACCAATCTGTTACTTTTGTTTCCTTCGCGTGATACAGAATTAATTTCTGATTTCGAGCCTGCAAAGAAAAGAAATACGTAAGGTCAGGGGCATCTCATTGTCAGGGTCTAACTGACGCAAAGCATGCTATTTGGGGGAAGAGACTCCCAATTATTTTCTTGCATTTAAAGAGACACTTAAGTAAGTAATTATTATAATAGCTATCGTCCTGCTGTCTATACATGAATACTTAAATTTACAAACCATTGTTTAAATACACTTAGTCGTCGGATACTTTTATAAAACAAAATCACGAACGAGGATTACAAATCAGGATAACCATAACGAAAATCACAAACAAAATTACAGATTAGTTTGTGCAAACCACGCGTTTAATAATGAATAGAGTGGAGAATGTTGTAGAATTTTAATATTTTGATAAATATGATACAACGTATTTTGACATGGGTTTATAATATAGGCTACATATATTTTTATATTTATATATATCATTATGTAGGCTATAATGTCTTATGTAGGCCTATGCTTAATTCGCTATACAGAACTGTATAATTATAAAACTTGAATCTTAAACATAATCAGTAGTTTGTCATCAACAATCATATACATTATATTTATTTAATTATCTATTATACATAATGAAAGGTCATTCCTTTTTTCTTTCATTACACAAAGTTGACAGTAGTATACTGTAAAGTTTGTTTGAATTTCTTGTAATGAACGTTGGAGTCATCATTTCTTTACATATTAAGGATTAGCTTTTGCCTCTTGCAATATAATTTCTCTTTCTCCCTTTTGATTAAATTACAATTAACAAACTCTTTAGTCTTTGATTGAGCTTTTCATTATTTAAATTGCTCTTGTCCATCTTTACAATCTCTGAAAAAGTATGCAGCATAATATTAAATACTCAATCATTTATCATTGTATAAATTTGTATATTTGAGCAGTTTCTTTTAACCATGGCAGTCTGATTTCGCATAGGCTATTCTAAAAAGTAATTGATCGTAATTCATGAATTCGTATCGTGTCAACGCCATTTTGTGGCGTCCACTACTTTTATAGTATTTTAATAATTATGGATTTGCAGGAAACCTATTCAACTCAAAGCAACCGAAAACCGGAAGTTTGTAAGAAATTAAGATGAATGCCAACACAGAAACTACGTTTTGAAACAAATTCAATTTATGTTAAAATAAGTGTTGCTCCCAAAAATGAAAGACATAATTTCTTAAAAGTACCTTTAATCGAAGGTTTGTAATCAGTCCACACACAATTCCAACTCTGAACACCGGATGATTCACGTAGAAGTCGTGCAGAGCTGCTGGACTCGCAAAATGGCCGGCCTGTGTGGCAGTAAGCCACCACTCGGGCCGCAGAGTCTTCATATCCGGCCGGATCACAATCGGCCTCTCCAGATCGACAAATTCGGTGAAACTGGCCTCGGTAATGTTAGCAAGGTTGACGTGAAGCAGCGAATAGATACCACGACACCGATCGCAGTCTTCCACAGCGAGGTGGTGCCGGTTGTGGTTGGGGTTGGTAATCAGGCATTCTTTGTCGTACAGTTTATCCCAGCGCCAAATCGGCCGTATCTGCAGAAAAATATACAAGTTAAGTATTAATTTTTAGGGAAACATATAGCAATAGCTGATGAACATTAGAGAAGATATACGATAAAAAAATCCTATCAAAAACTACAAATTTGATGAACTAAAATATTAAAAATATTCTATTGTACATTGCACTTTATTTTGCTGTTAATATAAATAACAAAATATTCATAATAAAAAACTAAATCAGAATTACTGATTTAATGAATATTGATTATCTTTATTACATAGACAACATTTTTCATATCTTTTTGTTAGTTTCTAAATATTAACTTTAACTATTTATAGATGGCCCTAACCGCAACGTATAATTCATTAATACCAAACGGATAAATATTTTTATAACTATTGAACAAAAATTCGTTGATGTATTTAATTTTTCGTAGTTTATGAATATTAACGATTCCAACGACCGATGCCATTAAAAAAACTTTTCAATATCAATAGTCTTCAAAGGCGTCGAAAATGTTAATAAAAACATTATAAAATACTGAATAGGTTCTCACCAAATGCGTCAAAACCAGTCGAATATGTGTCATTGTGGTATTATAAACGATTGGTTGCTTAAAGGAATAGAAAAATACAGCCAACAAAATTATCCGAATAGTCCATCGGATTACGAATCGTTTGGTGCGTTGTATCGTGATCAGTTCACTGTTGCTTCGGACGGCCGAAATCAGATTGTCGGCGGAGTGCTGACTTCGCAGTTGATGCCACTGAGTCATCGCCTTGCACAGTTCAGGGGACATGCTTTCCAGAGTTTTCATCGGATTATTATCGTTTTGTCTGAAATTAGAATAAACTAGATTGAAAATTAATGTAACAATATACACATGTATATATATAGCACGACAATAGTTGATTTTAACCTTAGCACTCTTAGAAGCAGATTAGAAGGAAGATGTGGTAAATTTACCCACCTCAAGTTAACTTATAAGCATTTAAATATCTATATTAAATATATTACTATCTATATCTAAATATGATAGTGTCGTTTTCACGACGCCCTTGGTTACCGACCTGTTAATTTAGTGCTAAGTAACTATAATGTGTTAGATCTCAGAAAGAAAAAAAGTTCTCAGCCTATTTTGGATAAATAATTACGTCATAATAGTTACCAGCAAAAAGCGCCAAAATTGAGCAGAAAGTATGAAATGATGTAACCGATTAATGAATGTTTCAGCCAAACAACTTTGTAAGTACTTTCTGATTGAGACAACATCTATAAAATGTCGAAAAAGGCTATTATTAACTATTTTGAGTTTAGTATATTACACATCATCAAGTTCTCATACATATGGTTGATTATTAATTCTGAATGCAGTAATCGAACTTCTTTCGCTGGCATTGAAATCTTAATAATTATTAAAGAAAACAGTTAGAATTATGCAAACTATTAAACTTTACCCAGAAACGATATGAAGAAAAATACGGCTATGATTGGTTATTTTCGTTATATTTATATATAATTTATTAGCGGAACGGTAATAATGTAAAATTGAACAAAATCAGTAACCTATTAATAAAATGTTATATAGTATATAATATTTAAAAAATTATCCTTTACAGGTGTAAGAACTGTATGCCAAACGGAGGCTTAAAATATTCTAGTGTAGACGTCGTACCATTTTCGTCATAATATATACCATGAATTACAAATCACTGACGGAATTTTTTTTGACATTTCATACAAAATGCAATAAATTTGTCCAGTGCGTTTCATTTATTTTTTAGCAATCAAACTGTATATAAACTTAATTTTTTAATGGTTTAGACTACATACGTTTAAATAAATTTGTCAGTTGGCGTAACATAATTGGAAAAATAAAACTGCGTAAAAGATTTAACATAAAATATCCACTTAAAATTACTATTTTTTTATTAGTATATCATTTTTACTTAAGCTCACACATATTATGTAAATAATCTACTATTTTTTTATTGAAACTTCATTATTAACTTTGAATTATTTTTTTATTATAACGTAAAATTCAAACATGTCAAAATAAAATTAAACTTAAGATAGACAACTAGAAAAGGTAGGGTTGATTTTTTTTGTTTGACATATACGGGTTATTTTAGTAAACATAAAATAGCGCTTAACTTAAAATGACGAAATTAATAGAAATTTTAAATTTGAGAATGACATATTTATTGTTTTCCTTTTAAAGGTATAAATTACATTTTCAAAATCAAAGAGTTAATTATTGAAACTTATATGCAACTATTGTTTTAATAAACAGTATCAATTATCATGTACTTTTAGACCCATGATAAACATGGCCGGATAGTTTGAAGAAAACATATTTTTCTATCATTTAATTCTAAGCTGAAAAAAGCTATACTAGACGATTGATACATAAAATACAAATTAATAAATTATTGCCAAAACAAAATTTATATTTATAAAAACAGATTGTCACACAGTGAGAACAAAATATGTATTTAAAGAGAAATGTATTATATTTTCCATCCTCAAAAAATAGACCTAAAGGGAAACAATGTATTTTGCACAAAAATCTTGAACGATAAATAAATATCGATTTTATAAGAATCAGAAAAGAATAAGACATCACATATCTATAATGCACATATTCAGCTATATCAATAACTAAACAAAGAGCGATCTGTCGAAAATCCCAAAATCATGGCGTCAGCAATAACCAATCACAATGAAACAAGGGTATTTACCTATATATATATACTGTACGTTCAGAGAGAAAAGAAAAACAAACAAAGTTGGCGCATCCCTCAGACGGGTTTCAATAAAACAATTTATTGTCTCCAGAACAATTCCAGTACACAGTAGACACCAGTTCCAAGTGGTCATTCAAACACACACTATAGTACGAACATACAATAGTGTATCAGTGAGATCACAAGCAGTCAATACAAAGAAAAGCTTCACAGAAAGACACTAATTATATTATGTGAGGCGTTTCCAGGGACATTCAATACATTATATAATGGGGGGTACGGAAATGACCCTAGTATCTGTAAGAGGTGTACAAACCAGTTTAACGTTTATAATATACTATAAAATTGTTGCCTATATATGTTATGCATAAATATGCAGAATTTGTTTTGTTAATTAATTATAAAAATTACTGGAATACCAGAGTAAAGATATTGCGTGCGCCATTTTAACACTACTGAGAAAATAATTATAAAATTAAAAATATACCTGCAATATTCTGGAAATGTTAATTGTTATTGTCACACGACATGAAAAGTTTAGTGTTTCAAAGCTCAATACTTTTCAAAATAAAGAATATTCTGTTTTAAATTTATCTTCAGAATGCATTAAAAAAGGAGCATATTATAAAAATGTTTAGTTCGAATAGTTTGCTATAACTTAGCGATAAATTATAGAAGAAAAAAACTTATCTTATTAACTAACAACAAGCTTAATTTGTCAAATAATTTTGCTGAATTTTAATTTATAGAATAATTGTCTAATCTACTAAACTGAAATAAAAACAATATAATAATACAACGAAATTATTATTAACATCAATCGTAAACTTAAAAATTCCTTCTGACTTTTAAAAAAAAGAAAGAAGGTTTAACAATAATTGAATCAATTCCAATCCCATCATGTATAGCAATGCCTCTGGGTATTGACTCAAAAGGTTCACGAACAACTATTACACTCTCTAACTAGGCGCCGGCCGCCGCCGACTTTGACGATTGCTTCTGAAGGGGAATCCCGTTCTTGATCCAGATCTGCTTCAGAGCTGATATCAGCACGTCTGCCAGCTCCTGAAAAATGAAACAGTAGAAGATATTTTTGAATTAAATACTCTACTCAAGACGTGTACGAATCGTACAATTACAGCAAAATTCATTATCTAAAAAATATAAAGATGCCCTTGAAATGTTCTCGATAGTTTATGTCATGATACAAACTGATGCATTTGTGAAACTACTCGATCCGATGCGTACTTCATTTGTATGTCTAATGTAACTATTAACTGTTAGATAATATTATTCTGTACAAAGTCAGAAAACTTAAACGCATCGATTAAATAATTGTGATAGATGTCTGTCATTGCAGCATGATTGTCACTTTACAGATACGATAAATAATAGGCTTTCTAAGTAATTTTAAGTCACATAAAATCTTTATTATTGCAGTTAAAAAAGGATTGATTCATTCAATGATCAATTAAACTGTTGAATGGAATTCTGTCGAAATTGACTAATTAATTAATGTTGAAAGCATTGAAAGCAAAGATATTAGTAGATATCACGTACACTACATTAAACGCAAAAGTCATTAATAATAATAAGTGTAACAATTACTCAGCATGCCGATACAGGCACACTTCAAAGACAAAGTTGCAAGAACAGCGTACAGAGTTAACAAAATAGAATTTTTTAAATAATTTTTTATAGAATATTCGTCAAATAATTATACTAATTCAAACGGCGATTCAAAATATATTGTTTCGAAAATACTTATGTCAAATGTGTTGTCTGTGTAGCAGTACGTATCACTTGATAATAAAATGTATAAACTTTGACGTTTATGCCGTTCCGTGATATTTTAATATTAAAAATTTATATTTTGTTATTAACCTATCTCACTAATAAATAAAGCATTTTTAATAAATAGCATTTAACAAGAAACATATTATTATTTATATATATTTTTCTAAAATTGACAAATTAAAAATAAGACCCGTCTCAAAAAAAGTAATCATATCTTTATATTAAAAAAATTAATCAAATTAATAACCATTGTAATTCAGTTCGGTCACAAACAGTTTGAAAATTTAAAAAAACGACACCAAGAAAAGATATGAATGGAACTAACTTCCGTATGATGCGGTGAGGGTGCAATACGCAGTCGTTCTTCTCCACTCGCCACTGTTGGATAGTTGATCGACTGCACGTAGATGTTGTGATCCCGCAGAAGTTGATTGGACAATTCAGTGCACAAGGCGGGCTCGCCAACCTGTAAGGGTAGGTTAGAAAGGGGTTCGGTTAGAAGATCTAGTTTGATTAGAATTAACTAATTGTCATACCCTCCTCCGTGTACGAAGGGTTAATTACACTTCAATTACACTTAGATAAATTGATAAATTTAATTTATATCGTAGATAAAAATGTAGTAAAAAACAATATAGATTTCCTCTATTAATTGTTTAATTACATTTAAAAAAAGATTTTTATAAAATGTATTACCCTTGTTTTGAAAAGACATATTAAATAAAAAAAACATAACAAACAAGTTCCTGGTTTTTCCACGCTAATAATTGACATTTTACCGGCTTTTCTTTACCAAGACTAGCAAAATAACTACCTAATGACATCTCAGCAAGCCAGGGTTGCTTAATTCCCTGCTGTCATTAATGGCTGTGTTTAGAGTAAAAGAAGTCAATAATAGTATAATACACGATTATGCCGCAAAAAAAATAGATGTTAGTTGAAAATGACAAAAATCACATTTATTATAAGGTAATAAGACTGGGCAAATGCCAGCAGATAATTTATAAAATAAATACATACAACAGAAATATTAATACCAATTCCAGGTTTTCATTCTGTAAATAGCTAAATTTCCACTTTTCCGCTTGAATTCGCCAATTTTCCGGTTTTTCCAGGTTCTCCCGGTGGCTTAAGCATTTTCCAGGTTTTTCCCGGTGGCGGAAAGCCTGTCTATAAAAGAATAGATGAACGCATTTATAACCAAACAAAGTATAACCTTAAGTGAACGGACCGCGCATAACCGAACCTATCTTTTTATGGAATTTCTGGAGATAAACAACAACTCTCTAAGCTAGGCTAAGCTCTCACACGTTCATATCGAAGTATTATGATCGCAAGCCTACTGATTAACCTATAGTACAATCGATTCGTAGCGGTAAAAATTAAAATAATATATCCTAAAGTTTTAAATGTCTAGAATAGAATTCACAAATTCAACTAAGGTATACAGTAATTTTTTAAAGAGTTATTTCAAGATCAATATCATTTCAAGAGGTTACAGAAGGCTTCACAGGGTGTTCGGGAACCTCCAACCTCCAAGACGTCTATAGTTGTTAAAAGGGTATTTGACATTGACTTGGAAGAGGGGCGTACCCCCTCCAAAATTATCCCATGTCCACAAGGGAAGAGAGTAGGTAGGTTTCTCAGACACACTCACATGCACCGGCACAATATGACTCGGACAGTCGATAACGGGCAGTCCAGCCGCTCGCAGACCCTCCCTCACATAACCGACCCTACTCTGCTGCTGCCGGCGCAGCTGTCGACCTTCATCACTGCGCAACAGTTGGATCGCCGTACGTGCCGCCGAGAGGACGGATGGCGGGAGGGAAGTGGTAAAGATGAAGCCGGCCGCGTACTGCCGGATCATGTCGATCAACTCGCGGTTCCCAGCGATGTAGCCGCCGACGTTGGCGTAGGCCTGGAGTGGAGGAAGTAAACCAAGTGAAGCTATCTCATTCCGATAAAACGATTTTATATCTATTTGACGTTATTTGCTATGGCCATGATCCCGCCTAGCTGGCATTTACTGCGTTTACGTACATTATTGTAGGGAGTTTGTTAACATCTATATAATTAAATTTAACATATAATTACAAAGCTCTTGTCCCTTAGCTTTTAAAAATGTTCTAATTCTGGCCACAACATTGATTTCCTTGTAATAATAATATTTGAAACTCTTTACTCCTTTCTTGGAAAGCCATCAATATTTCATGTGTTCTTATTCTGTAATGCTGTGTTATTTGATTTTAACATTATTAATTATTAAAAATGTATTTTTAAATCAACCTATTAACTATGCAGTTGTAAATTTAACTATGTAATATAAAATTTTCTGTGAAATATTTGTTTATTTTAAAATATTTATTGACGATTATGCAAAATGTGAGACTAAGCGGAGGTTCGTGTGTCAATTTATAGTACATAGTAAAATTAACATAATTGTTGAAATTAATTATAGTGAGAATTGAGAATTAATAATATCGAGAATTAAGAATATCGTTTCAATAAAAATAAATCACTTATATCAAAAAAATTAAATAACTATTTCCAAAATTAACTTATTAGTTAGTTTCTGAAAAGTCTACTTCGTATCTTAAGAAACAGGAAAACATATAAGACAACTTCAAATATCTCAATGAGCAGAAAAGAAGGCCTAATCCAAAGTTAAATAAAATCTAGCATCAATTATTAATCAATAGGCCTTACTATATGCAATCATTAGAAGCATAAAGCAGCTCATTACTAGGCCTATAGAAGCTTAGTATCCCGTCATCTCGCCATCGTATCGGCATGAAAGAAGCTACCTACTGCTTGCAAAGAATATAATACGCACGACACCTATACTTTATCCATGCTAGTAAAACTAATAACATAGAAACTATTTCATAGAGATTGCAGCAAGCTGAAGTCGGTGTCTACAATAAACAACAATTAAGATTTCACAAAATTCGAAGGAATGTATCGCCAAAATAATGTAGTAGGTAGTTAACTAAGTCGGACTTAATCCTATTTATTAAATAAAATCATCACTTGAACCAGTATACAATCATATTTAGGATCATCGGTTTAATTTAAAATTTAACAATTATGTTTAGAACAATCATTTGCCATAAACTTTGTGCAAAAACTAACCTACTTTAGTTAATTAGTGCCTCTATAAGGCAAGTCTGTAAAACATAAAAGTGAATTAATATCAATATTGCTAGAAGACAATACAAGTAGAATCGACATGGACTACATAACGATAAAAATGACACAATAAAGTCACTCAATTAGGAAGTCATAAATCAGCTTAATGGCAGAACACGTCAGTAAGCTAAGAGGCACCAACACTTTAATAACCCACAATATAATATCTGATATCTCTATAGAACCATTAAAATACGGACCACATTAATAACTAGATTAAAAATGGATTCCTGTTAATTGAACTTCAGCAAAGAAAAGTTCAATGCTTTAATATTAATATATTGAGGTACAATATTAAAAGTAAAAGGTAGATAGTAGTGAATCAAAATAAAACAAAATGGATTTCAAAATTATTATAATATATAAAAGTACATACAGTGTGATCGGAAAATATTAAGTATGACATGTCGTTAGCTTACGTAATTTTGTAATGTTTTTATTGGTAATTAACTATAAACAGCTGTAGGCTATTAAAAAATGTAGATCAATTTGACGCCCAGTACTACCCTTAAAATATTTATTTCTAAGTACTCCCAGTGCTTACAAAGACGTGCTTAAGATTGATTTTTTAAACAAACGCATTATGATGAATATAGCATGAATTATTTAAACAGTTGCTTAAATTATTTCAATATGATTATTACAATTAAAGATTAATATTTAAAATGTATAAATATAAATATAATTTTTATAGAATATTAAATATTAAAAGATACAACAAGTTTCGGACAAAGCATATTAAATCATATTATTAAATAACTTATTTTTATTTACCCACTAACAGAAGCTAACCTCACAACAGGACAGAATTTTCCAGTGAAAACAAACTTTTGTTACAAAATTGTATTACCTATACTTTTAGTTTCTTTCTATATATTTAGAGCTATTCATTTCGATAAAATTATTCCTTAATTAAATATCAATAACACACAAAAAAATCAGCAACAAAGAAATATAGAATTGAAAATGGTTAATGGTAAATATTAAAGTTAATGCTATGCAAATATTACACATCTTAAAATAATATATTCTATTCTTTGCGTTGATTGAATTACTTACACGAAGTACTGGCGTCTAAAATAATTTATTTGGTCTATATTATTGTTAAGCAGTTTAATTAATTAAATGACCGTAAGTGTTGCAAAAAGAGTTAGTTCTGATCAGGGCACTTAACAGACATTTCTCAAATTTCTGGAAAAGATTATCCATGGGCTCATGGCTCGGCTGGAGCCGAGCCTATAAACTGGCGCTTAGCGCCCATTTTTTAGACTTTTTAATCCAGATTGCATAAAAATACAACTAAAAGATTGCTGCTGTACTGTATTTATGTTGTATAATTTTCTGTTTTATTAGAGCATTATTAAATCTATATAAAAGTCAAACATATTTAA
>JAUZND010002641.1:0-12737 GCA_034780555.1 Coelogynopora nodosa
TCCTAACCCCCTATCCCCACCCCCATTTAATTACCTGAAAAAGTATAAATAGAGAAGCTTTTGCAGCTAAAATTCATTATACTTTCTGCACTTGTCACGACTGTTCATATTTTCTGCTCTACGGATTTCTATTTTACTTTAATAAACATGTCTAAAATTAAAATAAACGTAGCGGACGTGAAACATACTTTGACAATACGTACTATTGGAAAACCAATGCAGTTTTCTACGGGGACCAACAAGAAGGGACCTACTCCTACCAAAGGAAAATTGAACAATGAAATAAGGGCGCACGAGATCAGGCCAAAAAACTAGCATATATCAGGTCGGATATAATGCACTAGAAATTCGGCATCTAAACACGAAGTAACACGTTCTCCCTGTTGAAAAGGAAGATGACGTACACCTATTTGAGACAATTCAACATTTCGAGGCCAACGCCAAAGACAGTTTGCGGCTATTCAACGGCGGCAAACTAAAATGATGAAAATAATAAAGTGAGACCAGCCTATTCAACAGATTGACAAACTGCTTGGATAAAATTGGCGATGGATTTTGATGCGTTCGATTGGCGTGGCAAGAAGATGTCGGCTCCCTTTCAATTCGGGACTTGTGGTTCGGGTCACCAATATGTACTGCAGAAACCATGGATCCAAGAGATATCATTATGGTGTTTTATTAAAAATATATCAAATTCTCTACAAGGAGGCAAAGGCTGTGCCACTATTTCAGATAGATCGCGATTTGGAGCAGTCAACAGAGAAGGAGGAAGACAATGATGCGCCAAGTGTAAAGAAGCGTAAACGCTTTCTTTTGATATCTAAGGACATTTTATTTTCTGATAAATGTTAAGACACTATCGTACTTTAGACGCAATTATTTGTTCATATTGTTTATATTACTTTTACATATACGTATACGTATACGTTGAACTAATATCTAATCTATTTATATGTAACCACTTTAAGCCTTTGATGTAAATGTAAATGAATATGACACATTGATATTAATAAACAAATTTATATTTGAAACTATGTATTTAGTTTAGAGACTTTGTTTATATTTTAAAATTTGGATTTATTTAGAGACTTTGAAAGGATTGTGTGGAACGAAGATGCCTATGCATAGTTAACTATGTGAAAAATTATGGTGTCCTGCACTACCAATTGATTATTAAAGTTCTTTTTGTATTATAAAAAAGGATAACTTTTGAGAATATAAATATTTATTTCATTTGCATAAATATTGTTTTCTACTTTAAACATTAAGCCTTGAGTACTTAAGTGACTTAACTAATATTTAGCATGTGTCCAGATAGCTCAGTTGTAGAGCGGTAAGCTTTTGACTTGGTAGTCCAGAGTTCGAATCCCCTTTTGGACTTATTAAGAAGTCCAAATATATAGCAAAGTCGTGTATATAATAAAAACATTTAACATAGTTGATACATAGTATTAGTCAAAACAAAATCGTGGGTATAAATACAAAAAAGCATAATATTAGTCGATTGACAATATTTCACAGAACTGTTTGTTACAATTATCACATTCAACTTCTAAATTCAGTAAATTAGAGAATGCATAGGTTATACATCACATTATCTCGTTTAATTTTCGAGTTCATTACCTCTGCTATATAAAGCGACCATTCACCATTGACAAAAATGACATGTACACTTTCATAAAAAACATTTCTTTGTGGCATGCTTGATAGTTGAATCAGTATTATAGTCAGATTTAAAATAATTTACACATTCAACAAAAAAGATGATTTCCAGTAATAATATTTCCGTGAGAAAAAGTGAGGTCGATTTGTTTTGACATGTGCACCCTCTGAATAATGTGAGGACAAATACTGGATCGATGAGTTTTCCATTTCTGGTTCTGCTGATCAATACGTTGATCTCAACGATACAGCCCTGTACATTTGCTGCAAACTACAACAGGCTAACACTGCGATTGTAGCGGCTGATAAAAAAATCTAATCTGTTAAAAACTATATGCATAGTCTATTCTCCAAGGTATCAGTTACGATTGGTGACAAGCAGTTAGATAGAGGACTTCACAAGTGTCCCTATAATGCCTATCTCAGTAATCTACTCCTGTTTGGTGAGAATGCGAAAAAAAGGTCAACTAATTGCATCAGGCTATGTAAAGGATGATGCCTTTTTAATGGAAGGTGATGCTAACACAGTACTCTCAAAACGACTTGGATACTTTACAAATACTGGCAATACAGGAGAATTCTACGGATCAATTTGTTGAGATATGCTTACACAGGAAAATATATGCTTAACAAATCGATATTATTGCAGTGTCCGATTTGACCACAGCACATCAGAGTTCTGCCTTTACCAACTTGGGACTGCGAATACCAAAATTGCATATTTTATGATTCATGAAGCGATTCTCTATGTTCGTCGCATTAAAATAGATTCTGCTGTTTTAAGAATCAACGATTCTGTACTGAGACATCAGAATGCAATCCATCCTATTCAGAGGAGACTAAAATGTATATCTGCCATATCCAAAGGCGATCTCTCTCACTCGAACGAAAATATGATGTGCGGTTAATTGCCAAAGTTTCTTATTGTTAACATGGTTACAAAAAAATATTTATAATAGTGATTGGGCATCCAAACCCGTTAAATTTTCAACATTTTAATGTTAATCAAGTTTGTTTTTATAGTAAAGGAAAATCTTTGTCAGGAAGACCGTTTACACTTGACTTTGGAAGTAACCTTTTCACACATGAATATGTAAATATATTAATTTTATTAGTTTGGAACAATCCAACGTGAACGATGACATCGGCATCGTACTAGCAGATTTTAGTGTTGGATCACTTTTTGGATTTTTTTGACATCAGATCTTTACATGACGGAACATGCGTAATCTTATCATGAAGGCAATCTTAGGCTGGAACTGATTTTTGCAAAGGGTCTCAAAAATGATGTAAACGTAATCGTAATGGCGGTTTTTGATGGAAGGTTGGAAATGACTCACAACTGAAACGTTATCATAGACTTCAAGACTTGAGATGATTACGGGTGATGATTTGATGCAGCTTGTGCCGCGAGACTGTCTACTTCAATCCCTATTTAATGCTGTCTGTTTTGTTGACAAACTTCCCTATATTGGACGTTATCTACATCAAGCAAAACAGTCAGTATTCTAAACTGCTTTATTCGATTGTGAACACTGATACAAACAATTCGTCTAGACGACACTGGTTATAGCCATTTATATTGATCATAATAACATTAGTGAAGTTTTTGATAGTTATACCGTATATGCCCTCCAACACACATTCAGCGTTGGTTACACTTAAACACGCGCTTTTGGTATTATTGACACGATTACACACGAAGTATTTTATCTACCCAATATGGTGCATTCGGTTTGTAGGCTATTATCTATATTATAAAGTACGAGGTAAATCTCTCTCTGATAAATTGTGCGATTTTGATAGTGTATTTCTTAACAATGATGATCGTATTACAAAACATTTTATTATCAAGTTAACCGAATCAACCATGATGGACAATACGTGTGCTACTGTTTCTCAAAAGACACAATTGTTGTAGTGAGATGTTTAATTGTATTGCAATGTACTTGTTATTTACCCTCATTGTTGTACTTCCCTTTAATAAAGAAATGTTTATGATTTAATAATAGATGTTTATTTAGTTGACATACATATAGGTAGTCTCTGTGTACAATATGTCTTTTTAGAAAATTGCAATACACTTAAAAATTCAAAGTAATCCACTCAATAATGATAGGAAGCAGAGTGACCCATAATAACCAATTTTCAGTATGAAAAAGATTTACATGGAATCCACTCTATAATTTTAATTGCATAGCAGGAAATAGTTCGGATTCATACAAAAAACCAGGTTGAAACTTATCCATTGCGAATTGATACAAGTTGATGGAATTCACAGATAATCGAAGTACAACAGTTGATGATCGATGAGAAAAATTCATTGGAAATGTTCAAAATATATAATAAATCCTCACAGATTGTTGCAGATGCACCAAAACCCAAAATTCGCATTTTCCTCCTTTGAAAAATAGAATGGTTGAATTCTTGTAACATAACCTAACCATTTGCGGACGTCTGGTATATATTTTGACATCATAATCAAACAGTTGCAAAAATCTATAAATATTCTCAAATGACATTTATCTCACTTGTTGTGATTGACAGGCAAATATTTTGTTTACTACACGATGTGACATCTGTTCCATATTAGGTTTGTGATATAAATCATTTCAGTTTGGTGTACTGCTATATTTTATATTATAAACTGGTCTGTTATATTCTACATAAAATAAAACGTCGGTAATTGGTTAAGAAAATTTTTATCCAAAAGTTTTGCCAGCTGTAAGATTTGCACCCACGTGGATATTGTCATCCAGTAGATTTTAAGTCCGCCGCCTTAGCCGCCCGGCCAACCTGTCTTGTGCTGTAATGCAAATAAAATTGAGCTATTATAATAGTTTGAAAATAAGTATTTTATTATAAACATAATTTAGTGAAGTCAATGCTTATAGTCATTTCTGATCAGACTTAAAGAACAGTTAAAGAACAATTAAAGATGCGCAGGACTATTTGATTTAAATCGCTGAAAAGTGTGAACCGAAATGGATCGATCTCAAGGAACCGACATTTGAACCTATCTACAACATGCTACCTACTACTACAAGTTACTGGTTCAAATAATATATGGCCGTAAATCGCACGTCCTTTTATGAACGAGTACATTATATACTCGTATTTGTATATATATTATATATATATTATATATATATTATATACTCGTATTTGTAAATAGTGAATAAGTAGTACTGCTATACATCAAAGACATAATGAACTTTGAAACATTATGACATAAAAAGTCATGAACTAACTTTTCTCTCATTTACTTAACTTATATGTTGAGTGTACAATTGTAACAAATATATTGTCAATTGACTAATATTATGCTATTTGTATTTATGCCCCAATTTGCATTACATCTCTATGTTGTCTGTTAAATACATGACTTTGCAATATATTTTTACTTTTCTAAATGGTTAAACTAGAAAACAATTTGCGTATTGTGGTAAAGTAATAAAAATTAATAAGTCAGAACGGGGATTCGAACACTGGACCAACGGGTCAAAAGTCTGCCGCTCTACAAACGAAATATCCAGACACATGTTGAATGTTAGTTATAAGTCGCGTTTTAATGATTAATGTAGAAAACTATTAGACATTTAGACTATTTTACATTACAAAATAGAGTTTTAATAATCAATAAGTAGTGCAGGACACCAAATTTTTGCCTTTTAGACTGGTCGCAATGTCCGTATCGCACTAAGCAATTTGTTCGATGGTAGCTCATTTGCTGACAATCCTTAGAGAAAAGTGATTAGTGTTTCCAATGGTGACGTGTTAACATGTTTTTAACTGTTTGCCATGTCCGCTGTATCCATAACAATTTTATACGTATTGTTGACTGGACAGTAAAGTAATAAAATAAAATTTTAAGTCCGGAGAGCTCGCTAAGTAATTGTAAAAACGACCATTAAGGTCTATGCCAACCAAGCATGACGCGACGTGCTACAAAAAGTTGATTACATACATTTTAATAAGCCTGTTTCCATCGAGCGCGACGGTAGGCGACGAGACGAAACTGAAGTTGCAATTTTTCAACTTTTCTTCGACGCTGCGCGACGAAATGAATATTTCAATACAAACACTATAATAACTGATGAGACATCATTCATACACACACGTTCCAACGCATACTGGAAAGAGTGAGAGAGGGAACTTCAGTAACACAGAATGTAAGAATTGGTCGTGCACAAATAATAGCTGTCTGCATATAGTTATCTCCCCAATCTAAACACACCAGGTTGAAGTAGTTAAACAGATAAAGTGCGTGATCTGTTCATATGGATAGAAATACATCTCTATAGAGCCATAATAGAACATAGTATTTCGTCGCGTCACGATTAGTGAGAACCAAAATTACATTACAAAAATACAAAATTACATTACAAAATTTCAAAATTATTGTTTCGTCGCGTCGTATCGCGCTTGTTGGGCATAGTCTTTTAGTGTCTAAAGCTGAAAGCAAAATGAATTTTAGCTGCGAAAGCTTCTCTATTTATAGTTTGTCTTGATAAGAAAATGCTGAGGGGTATATGTTGTTTATTTTTAATATTAAAATGAAAGGAGGGTATGGTGGTTAATAATGGCCAAAGGTCAAAGTACAAAGGTCAAAGTGCTGCCGAATCCACCGTTCCTATACTACTTATTACATATGGTGCAAGCGGTCATAATATGGAAAAGTCATATCAAATTACCTATATACTTATGCAATGTACTACTATACAGGGTGAGCAATAAATACTGATGAATATTCAATTATAATTATTTTAAAATCAATATAATAATTTGTAATGCATATATCATACATCTATTTATATAATATTTACAATGGGAGTACAAGGTTAATAAATACGTCTTACTACATCACACACTACATGTCAAACAGTTGACCACTGTTATTAATACATTGTTCACAACGTTTTTGGAAATCTCGAAATGCATCCCGAAATATGCCGAGAAGAATTACTGTTAGTTCAGCTGTGATTAGGTCTCCTAATTGATTAAAATTGGAATCTTAGAGTGTAGGTAGACCTTTTGTCTGATATATGATCATAGCCAGTAGTCGCAGGCAATGAGGTCGGAAGACATTGCCGGCCATTCAATAGGCCCTGTGCGACCCATCTATTGATTTGACAACTTTTTATTTAAAACCTGCCTGACCTGTATGGAGTAATTGGATTTGTAATGGAGTAATGGAGTAATCTTGTTGAAATAGCATAATTTTGTCTTCGATGAGTAAAGTAGTGTACCACCTTTTCGTTTAGAATGACGCAATATAATATATTGCGTCATTCTAAACGAAAAGGTGGTACATATTATGTCCCCATTTATTGTTTTTATGGTAATATCGAAAGCCACAACACCGGAAAAGGTGATGCAGGCCCAAATTGTAAATGACACCTGTCTTTCCAGGATTACATATCCGCAAGGGGGGATTTTCTGAATCCTCAGTAATGAATATTGTGCTTGTTTACATTAGCATTCAAGCCAAAGACACATTCGCCATATTCTTCTTCAGAATGTGGCATTGAGTGGTCTGGGAGACATTTAACTCACCAGAAAGACGACGAGTAGAGATGGTGGCATAATTTCGAACAGCCGGTGTAAGGAAGATGTTACATGCGACTACCAGTTTCTAGCAATTTCTCTTTCCAGTTGACTATGATTTGTACGTCTTGTTGGTGTTTCTTTCTTAAATTGGATAAGAAATCGCTGCCTAAGTTTTTCCATACTTAACTCATCAAATGAAATAGCCCATGCAGTAATTTATTGTCATTATTTTTCGCGTACGGTGTATTTCATCTTATTTAATTATTTAAATATTTAATCAGACTGACTGAATGTATGTATAATTGGTATATAAATATCTATTTATTTTAAAATTTGCGGCATTCTAAATTTTAAAAGTGTTGCCTTTGATTGCATTATTATTTTCACGAGTATTTATGACTAACCCTGCATGTACAAAATGTATTACAAAATTGTACAAACAGAAATATGGCTATCAAGCTACTGTATACCGACGACAAACAATTCTTATTGTTCTTGTAAACAATACACAGTCGTTAGTTTATATTCGTAAACACACACATTTATTTAAATAGTGTTTGATTTGCTGTGGTACTAAAAGTTAAAATGTTACATATTTGACAAAACTAGCTGCATTGTGTATTTCTTCATGGAAATGGATATCAATTAAAATTATTAATATGGTATAAACGATAATTAAAGCAATGACATAATTTTGGTAGTTTACTGTAGAACCGATACTAATAAAGGATGTATATGTTGAATTCTAGGATACAATGATTAAATATGGATAATTTGTTGCTATGGTTACATTATTGCTTCAACATCTTTTAAATGGTAGTACATATTTTAAATAGCTTACCGATGCAAGAAAGCAATATATGCTAGGCTTGATTGAGACAATGTTTTCATCAATTATTTAACTACAGCCGAAGGCTACTTGCAAGCATACCTCTTCTGATTTGTGGTAATAATTTATAATTTATAATTTAGGAGTGTAGTGAGGATGATTGTGATCAATTAAAGTGTTTTAAGTTCTGCTTTAGTGTAAGCGATACCTCTGATGCCTACATGTTCTGTTTTATCGTCATAACTGCACTATTTTTCAAAAAGTGAATAAGGTGTCCACTTTAATAATTGGTAAGAAAACATCATTGTTGTTTATAAATAAAAAATCGAATTTATAAATTATTTTTTACTCATTATTATTAGTATCACCATGTTTTATCTTATCTGCCTAATAGTTTTAAAGAGTTATTGTAATTTGGAGACGCAAAAAGTGGCGTGCATCATTCATGAACAAGGTGTAAATAATAGCATACAAACATATTTTTTTGATAAACATGTATCATATAATAGTCTATATTAATTATGATGGTTGCATATTGACTGAGGAAAATGAATTAATCTTCATTATAACTAAAAGTTCAATATTATTTTAAAGAAATTTGTAAATTTTGCTTTGTTATAAAAATTACAATAACGGGATGTTCGATTATGGCGGACCAAAGGGTTTAGTGTGGAAATCCCTAAGATTTACAATTTAAACGAGGTCTGCAAGGTTTATCTCGAGGTCTGCAAGGTATACCTCGTTTAAATTGTATATCTTAAAGATTTCCACACTGAACAATTTGGTCCACTAGTGGACCAAAGGGTTCAGTATCCAGAAATCTCTAAGATGTCTGCAAGGCTTACCTCGTTTACCTCGAGGTCTGCAAGGTATACCTTGTTTAAATTGAAATTCTTAGAGATTTACCAGGTAAACTTTGCAGACATCGAGATCGGCAAGGTATACCTCGTTTAAATTGTAAATCTTAGAGAATTTCATACTAAACCCTTTGGTCCGCCATAGTTCGATGGGCGTTTCTCAACCTATATTAAATCATATTAGTTTGAAAAAATATAATCTTTTTTATTTTGTTTTTAATTGTATAAATTTTTTTTATATAATCGTCAAGCGCATTAAGGTTGAACGTTAAAACAAATAAAAAATGGCTTTTAACAGGAAAGGTGTAGCATTACCAGTTATCTCATTTTATGTATATTTTAAAAAGTGGTAAATAAACAAAACAGTTGTTTTTAAAAAAAGACAAATAAAAAACGGAAGATGTCACTAGAAAGGTAAATTTAAATATCAAAGGTTTTCGCCTGAGTTTTGCGCAATATTTGAATCTGAAACAGTATTATTTATTTAACCTCGTTCTAAGAGTTTTTTTCAACTCAAGTAGTATATACGTCGTCGTATATACGCCGTCGTCGTAGTATATAACCGTCGAGTTATTACTATTTTCATGTTAATGTATATTATAATGTTATGTTCTTTCTGCTCATAATATTTCTTTATGTATAGTCATGAGAATGTATAACAGTCGTGCAAAATCGATATAACTTTATTGTAATTATATAATGATCTATTCCTCAATTACACGTCAGTCTATAGGTCATTCACATACGAGGCTAATGATGTTCTAAATTTACTATTTATGAGACATTATAAGCAATCGATATCTATGTGTAATGTGAGCAATTATCTAGAACTAACGATCTAATGGTCTATACTATATATATGACACGGCATTTTGCTGAAACTGTGTAGATTCTTCATTTGTAAATAATTGTTATCAATAAAATATTATTTAATTATAAATTTGTATTGTTTCAGAAATGGCTGCCTTACCTAACACCAATAATGCCGAATCGTCTGATCATAATGAAACTGGTGAGAACATTAGTTATCGTATATATATATATACATATATGTTTACTCATTAGTAACGGTTGAATGAGCTTACTGAGAAGTCATATAAGGACGCTCCTTTGACGCGCAGTGGTGATCGTTGCTTTTGGTAGGATTTCCAAAAGTAATAAATCAATTTATACTTAAAATTTTCAGATTTGCATTATAAATATGTTTTACACGTTTATTCTAAATAAATACATATAATGAACTTCGGTAGTGATGACTTCGAATCTACTCGAGTGATTTTTGAGTCGGTAATTTTTCAGTCACGGTTGCCATGATAATGAAAAACGTACATACATCTTCTTTCTGATGTATTATCGTTGGAAAGGGTTTTTAACAAGTGCCACGATGGTGGATTGCAAATTTTCAGAAGGTTATGCATTTATTATTTTTGTAATGGGATCTTTTAAATGATAAATGTTTTATTTTTAACTCTTCGTGAGATAATACGCCGGCATTTATTTTAAAAATGACTCGAAAGCGATGAGCATCATTGACGAGAATTTTAGACTCAGTAAATAGAACATTAGTAAGAGAACGAGCAAGGTTGCTACTTAAATTTTATAAATATATACTATAGTCAATGAATTAGCACAGTGAATTATATATTACATTTACTAGTTTTATGTTGATAAAAATTAAAATAAATTTTATTACTTTATTTAACTTTTATTACATTACATTTATATAATGAAATTTTATAAAATTAATATTAATTTATTATCATTTATATATTCCTTTTTAATCTTCAGATCAGCATATGCAGCTTCCAACAATTCCAAAGAATACCAAGGTAAATGCAATTAAAAGTAATGGTTTATATATTTAATGCAAAATGAGTATTTTGATAACTTTATTATGCATATAGAATATTTATAGAATAGTTAAATTTTTAAAAAAATGTTGTGTCATTAATTATTATTACATACAAATTAAATAATGTAATGAATTATATTACAAACTAAACATTAACATTATTTTCATAATTATTAAAATTGTTGTCATTTTAAAATGTATTGGATATTAGGTTTTATTCATTGAAGGCCTACTCGAAACTAACCATGTTAATTACTATTAATATTAGTGAGGCGGATATGTGGTCAACTATATAGGATTGTGGCTTTGGTGGTAAAAGCACGAAAATTGGCACATTTCAAGGTTATTATACACTAAACGAATTCACATATATAGCGCCAAGATCAATTTTTTCCCGGATACCTAGAAATTACAAAATCCAATATGGTCGCCGTTGAAATTGTGAGAAATTAATATGAAGTCTAATATCTTTTCCATTAAATGGCAGCATAACAAGACAAATGAGGCATCTATTTATACCTTTTTAGCTACGAGGAATCCAATGGAATCATCGTTTTGATGGTAACATGTACAGAAATCGATATGTTAGATAAAAAAAGATAATTAGCTCGTTTTGAATTTAAAAAATACAGCAATTTTTGAAGGTTTAGAAAATAATTTAACACACACGTACAAAAATCATATTATAGTTTATTGTCAAAGAATATGACACAATAATAAATAACCATGTATACCTTGTCCCGTATATTGATTTTTTGACAGTGACACCTTATTTTAATGCAGCATTTTGATTTCTAAAAATAGGCATATAACTTTAACTTTAAAAATTATAACTAATTACAAAACTTATAAAGTTTTTAATGGTTCAAATTTTTTGCTATGTATTTTTTTTGTATTTGTTGTATTTGTTTTTGTTTTGAAAACATGAACACTGGACCTTTTCAGCTATCCACTGTCCTGAAACGTCCTTATTTGATAACAATTGATATTAAAGGATGTGCGCGAAATTGTGTGCATGATGAAAAGAAATAAAATCTTGTAAATTAATTATTATCTCACAATTGAAAAATATATTCTGAGCGCAGCTCAATTCCTCCTATAATGCAAAATATTTAAATGTTAGTTTATTAAATTAAAAAAATATATACGATAATTCTAGTACTTTTTTTGAGATTTAAATTAGTTAATTATTTAGTTTAAAGAAATGAATATTGCTCAAACTATTTATCAGAGTGATTGGCATAAAATATGTTTGTTTTATATATTAGATATTGCTATTTTAGATCAATTTGATAGACACAGTAATCGACATAAATGGCAGACCGGTTTCGGGGTAGTTGCCCCTCATCAGTACAGAGTAGGAACAGTGGTTGACAAGCGAGGATGTGGCCTAGTGGTAGATTAGCTCGCTCACAGATCGTTGGGTTGCATGTTCGATTCCTAATCTGTACTGATGAGAGGCATTTAACCGAAACCGGTCTGCAGATGGATTTACCTGTCGATCACTGAGTCTATCAAAATTCATCTATACATTACTTTAGCGTCGCATGGAGAATTCTACTTGCATTAATATTTTATTTCAGTGTAAATGATAAATTTCTGAGTATTCAGCGAACATCTTTTGAAGAAAAAGTTATTTTACTGTATATTTATTTTAGGTATCATACATATACAATAAATTTAAACAATTGATAATTATCTATACTATTATAAATAATTTTTAGTATATATATATAATATTAAAAAGGTAAAGGTATCAAAGAAGGTAATACACAGATATTGTCTTGAAATTAGAAACAACGTTTCAAAGCTGTGACGGGAACTCACGTGCTGCATTAAATCGAAAGTGAATTCGTATTTCCCACTTATAATTTGGGGATGAAAATAGAACAGATTAATATTGGTTTATATATATATTAATCTATTACATTGTACTTAATATTCGTTCATATTAATTATAGTATGCATTATAATATGTTTGTTTATT
>JAUZND010002642.1:0-12736 GCA_034780555.1 Coelogynopora nodosa
GGGTTTGAAGGCAGGAGAGCGGTAGCCTAGTGGTAGAGCTCCTGCCTTCAAACCCGAAGGTAGCAATTTCAAACCCCGGTACGTACAAACTGATTTGCGCTGTAGCATTGAGATATTTATTCATTGATTAATTTAAGCCAATGGCGACTAATTAATTAAGAAATATATATATATATATCCCGGCAAAAGCGTGAATCGCAATCTACCCTGTTGATAAGGTACATGTAGTTTTACGAGGGTACACAAGTACATCTAGGTACATAAAATTGATTGGAATCATCAGGCAAAATCAGCTCACCAGATATAAAAAAATTTAAAAAATCAGAAATAATAAAATATAAATCAAAAGAAAGGGTAACTATATAACAAAGAAAACCGACAAAAATAGAAAAATGCAATAGAAAAAATACAGAAAATGCATAGATATGTTTTTGTAATTGATAAGTAGGGGCGCACATAGCATTTTTCGTTTCGTTTTCGTAGGGGTTTTCAAATCCATGGAAAGGGCACCATAGAGACATAAAGAAATAAAGAGAAATATCAAGTACTACTTTTCCCCCCGCTTTTTCAGAGGGGCACTCTTTTTCCATAGGGTAACTTTTTTCTAAAAGAAAAAGGGCAGTTTCCGGGTACCCCGGAACACCCCCCCCCTATGTGCGCCCCTGATAAGAGTTAAGATAATATATATATATATATATTTTAAAGGAGAAAGACTAAATAAAGTGACGAAGTGACAGGTAATATATTTTTGATGACAAGAGTATAATATATATGAAAAAAGAAGGTTAAATAGTAACCTCAACATAGCTCTTGAAGCATGTTATTACATAAGAAAGATTTAGCGGCTGGGAGGAAAGATTGTCTGTAGGACAACGTTGGGCAGAAAATGTCGGTCGTATCATAGTGATTATTTGCTGTGTTTTCAAGTATATTTTGTAGAGGATGATCTTTATTGATAATAATTGTATTAATTATTTTTTAAATTCTGTTATTGTATTGTGAGTTTACGATCTGCCGTAGTTTTTCTATGTCTACTGATGAGACCTTTGCGAAGAAATTAATTAGTTTATTCGGTTTTTTCTATTTTATGTTCCTTCTTATACAGAAGGTACATGAAATAGGAAATCAATAATATACAAATAAAATATTGGATTAAAAAACATTTCATTGATTAAATAATATAGAAGTTAATTGCGAAATACATAATATTTGCAAAGTCAATATTGTCAATAAACATAAAACAAAAAAAGTAGGCATATAAATCATTCTGATAAACTATAAACAACATATGTATTTAGACAACAAAACTAGTAAAACAAGATACGTAATAATTACTCCAAAGCAGTACAACCTTGAGTTTATTTCCTCCCTAAAGTAATTTGCAGGTCATCTCTCCCGAATAGACTGCAGTGTCAGTGACGCTATGTTTCAAAATGTACGTACGATGCAAGTAAATCAACGTTTATAGACAAAACTGTTGGGTATGGATGTGTAGTATATAATATGTAGCTTCCTAAGAAAATGGATATAAGTTCTAGAAGCGCGCTTTGTTCAAATACGTGGCAAAAGCCGTCCTTTTCAAGAGGCAAAAGGCAAAAGAGGCTTTTCTGTGCATGAAAATACCTAAATCGTGTTGTTCTGTTGATTATGTTTGGTTGTACATCTCGTGCTACTCCTGAATCAAAAGAGAAGGGTATTTCATTTCATTGGTAAGGTGTTTTCTGCTTCTTATATATATTATGGGTAAAACATCTTATGTTCATGAATATACGTCGAAAATATAGGTCATTATTTATTGTTAAATACGCAAAACAAATGGGTTATTTATTCAGATTTCAGAATCGATAGCCATTGTGTAGGTATCGTCCAATCAAATTGAGGCTAACAAACGCTTACTGATATCGTGGTTTGTTGCCGTTACATGAGATGGTTTAGGTGGGTGATTTCGCTTCTAGACAAACCTATCCATTTCTATGGTATCTCTTACTCTAGATGCAGCCTCTCACATTTTGTACACTTCATTTCGATAAAGTCAATTATAGCAGATCGGACAGTTGATTTCTTTCTGAGTAAATTGGAAATCTGAGTTGTATAATTGTGATACATTACTTCCTCTCCACATATCGATGAAAACAAAGGAATATGAAATTATGGGGTCTTCTCTAACTGTTCGTCGTTTTTTGATGACTTTCAATGTTAAGCTTTCTTCCGAGTATTATCATGAATTATTTAATGTTCACTTGTTTGTATGCGTCATCAGTGCATATTCCGTTATTGTTAATATGTTCAGCTTTGTTGATTACTTTGTTGATCTTGGTCAAAATTGAAAGGACCAATTTGATTAATAAAATGTTATTTCTATATTTTTGCATTCATTGGGGTATCTCAGTACTTGATTCTATAATGTTATTTAACATTCTGAAGCTTGAATTTTGTGTAAAATTGTTTTACGTTTATTATTTGGTAAATTCGTTCGAAATTAGAATAATTTACTCAATGTTTACAAAATGTGTTATAAATGTTTATAAAAAAGAAGAAGTATTTGACAATTTAAAAAAATAGTATATAAAATTATTTAAATATAAACATTTAATTATTATTTGTCAAATTTACATAATTTTATTTTTTGTGAAAATTTGTGAAAAATATTATACATGTATAACAATTATACATAATATGCTATAAAATGTATACAATATTTGAAAAATTGACAAAATTTATGTAAGAAATATATATATTTAAAAAATATTAATTACAAAAATTGTAACATATATACTTGTTATACTTTGATAAAATATTACTTTTTCACATTATTAAGTTGCTTTTAATAATATATATTTTTAATAATTTAATTAATTTATAGTCTTTTCCAAAAGGTTATTTTTATTATATTTATTATACATACAATAATACATTAATACTATTTATCACATTATTTATAAATGTTAATTTTAATTGATAATTAATCTATAAACTGTAAAGTTTGCGAAAACGTTTATTAAAATTTAATTGTAGTCAAATATTCCATAAGTTTAAACGATACCTCAGCCAGAATATCTTTAGTGAAAGTTACGGTTTTAAAATAAATTAAATGGCGTAACCTACATATATTAATATATCTGCGAAAACTTGGTTATTCGAACCTTTCTATATTATTCAAAGGTCCATTATATAATCATATTAATCAATTTATATTTATATTATTTATAGAGGTTCAAAAACTAAGTTTTTACATGAAAAATGCCTACACCTCTCACTCAACTCCCTTCAAAAGCCTTTGTTTACCAAAAAACTGAAATTGCAGTTTTAGCGCTTAGTGTTCCGTCTATACTTACGAAATGTGAATAAAACATTGTAGTAAAATAGATAAAGGTAAAGGGTGTTATATTTAAAAATAGTTTCTGTAAAATAAAGAATGATTACAAATCATATTCAATTACAAAATAATACCAAATAATGATAAAAATGCAAAAAAAAACACAACAAGACATCTAAAAATTTGTGCCCGAATGTAAAAATGTCAATAAAATTAAATTAAGTAAAATAGAGTTTAGTTCAATCGTACTACTTCCAAAACTGAAAGTAGTATTAATACAAAATATATATAATTAGTTACTGGCAAGTAAGCTAAGCTTATTGCAAAAATTTAAAAGATACCATTCACATTTAGCAATTCAATATTGTCTAGCATAAAAAAGCTGGTATCATAATGTTATTCAAAGTATCATCAGACACTAAAAACTGTTGTCATGACAATAGAACCTACAACTCAGGGTTCAAATTATCATAAGTTCCTTCCGCGTCGCTTCCATCTTCGTCTGCACTAGATATTGGTTCGGGATCTGAATCCGGATCTTCGGGTAAAACTGGATACTTCTCCGTCTGATCCATCTCAACTGTGTTACACTTGACTGGAAAAAATGGACAGTCGTAGTTTATAGTTAAATAAATAAAAACCTCGTTTAAGAATATTAATATTTAAAAGGTGAAAATGTATTATTTTAATGAGAAATTCAGAAAATACTTTACGTGACGTTTTTAATTAGTTATTAAGAACAATGTATATTAATCAGTATGTAATTAGTATTGTTTTAGAATTACTTAATAATGTTAAAAGAATTAAAAGAATAATTTTAAATATTGCTAATAACTATTTTAAAATGAAACGCTATATATGCAATACACTGAGGGGGGGGGGGCTTTTGTGTTTCATCTTAAGAAAAGGTTGTAAACATATTCATATTGAATGAAAATGAAATGATAATTACATGAGATTTAGAAAGAGCTGACACTTTAAATTATATGTATATTTGTCAATAAATCGTAGAACGAAAAAACTAAAAGAGTGTATAAGTTAGATAAAGATTATTAAACACTTTTATTGTATCCAACAGAAAACGGTGAATAATTATTATCATAATTATCTGATGATGCGTTATGTGATTTAAATAATGTCTTAAACCGACAGCTCTAAACTTAGGCTATACGAGATGGTACAATGATGTAAAACATTAACATATTTATGAATTATGGTTTAAAATTTGTTTCACTTATTCGGCCAATCAATTCCGGTATATATTCATTATTGATTATTGGTAAAATAATGAAACCAGCAAAGCACAAAAATAATATATAAGTTAACGATGTAGTCATTTAGTAATTTAAATCAAATTTAAACTTTAATGAGAATTTAGTTATCTCAACTAGTATAAGGGGGCTTTAGCATAGTGATCGTTTCCGTTCATGTTACAAGCAAGTATTATGCATCACATGAAAGCTTATGACTTGTACTTTGATTCTATTCTCGCGTACAACAATTCTGAGCACCCTTTGAGTCAAGGATGACGTAATAATCTAAAATGGCCACCAGAGATTTGGAAATGCTATATCCACTAAAATAGAATATGAAAACCAGCAGGAATATGAAAAATTTAAGTGTATTTATCAAACCAAAACGAAATATAACTCTTCGTGTAACCGAAACACATCTGAATATAAAAGTTTAAAAGAAAAAGAGCAAGTGTGATATATGTAGAAGAAAACAAAGAGAATTATCCTTTTCCTGCACAGGAGCACTTGCAAAGGGCTGTGCAGTTCAAAATCATATCTTTGCACTTGTAGTTGGCGCAGTCCGTCTTAAATGCACATTTCACAAGTTGTGAAGCTGCCTTGGGAATTATCGCAAATGTGAGCCAATGTGGCATCCATTTCCCGGATTCTGCCGCTGCCTAACCAAAATCAGCAGGCGAAGGAACATCTATCCACGGAATATGGGCGCGGGCTCATATGCTATACCCTGTAGGATCACTCGTTTGACATGCTATAATAAGGCATCTCCTCTAGTAAAACAGTTGTTTTCTGATTTCATTGAGGTTTGTAACAGTTGAATGTGGATCGTAGAGTCGAGCAATATGTTCTTCGAGTTTCAGAAGAGTCTTCGAGCATTCAGAAGAGCATTCGAGTCTTCTCGTCTCTTCTGAACCTGAATATAATGAATATCTCTCACCTCGTGAAGCTTAGCTGATTGGGTACAATTGAAGCTTAACATAACTGTATATATATATATTGTTTATACATATATAACTGTCCATAGGGTGCTCAGAATTTTTGAAGGCGACGATAGAATTAAAGTATAAGTCATAAGCTTTAATTTGATGTATAATATTTGCTTGTAACATGAACGGTAAATATCGCATGGATCCCCACTAAAACGATAACATTACCTGTCATCAACAATTAAAGAAATTAAATTCAAAACACGTGAAAAGCCTTTGGTCGTAAATCTCATCATCAGCATAATCTGATCGATAACATTAAATGTCAACAACTCACCGTCATAGAAAAGTTTCTTGTCGTCCAAACGCGACTTTTCACTGCTGAGTGTCCAGTACACTGGGATCGGATTCTGTTTATAGAAACCCAATATTGTGTTGTCATCGCTACAGAAGAATATGGCCTTCGGCTGTTGAGGGAACAAAAACAGAGGTGATATAGCGCGTTGACTGATTTCGAATTAACCTTTCGTACTTTCAGCATATTTTGTAGGGTTTGCTATGTGGAGGGTGCGGTAGAAAACCCCCCCCCCCCCCTGGAAAAACAAGCTTCCTATCATTCGATTAAGCTAAAATTTGGTATATTTAGATACCTTCTAAAGACTATTTACATTTTTAAATAAAATGAATCGATTAGTATCATTTTTATGACCTGATTACGTCATAAACTCTAGTTAGGAAAATTATAGAAAAATGACCATATGCTTTATATTGACCTAGATATGCTATAACTTTTCATCAATGTAACCAATTGACTTGATTCTTTTTGCATCTGATTTCATATTACAATATTTATATTTGTTTGGTACACTGCATAATTATACTACTTATATGGATAATCTGTAAGTAGTATAACTGCTATTTGAGTATTATTTTAAATTACTGTTTATTTTAATAAATAATTTTATTATTCAAGTTCTATGTATATAATTTCCGATACACTTATTTTTTTCTGTTAATGTTGCAAATTCTGCACGTACCAAGGGTTAAGAGTATGACATGATGGCGCTCCAGACAATTATAAGTATACTGTACGGGTCCATAAGGTGTGCTTCAATTATCCAGCTTTTCCGTTAGTCCAGTAGTCCCTATTTGGTTTAGCTTTAGTTTCCGTATAGGGACATAATGCTCCCTGTATAGTCCAAAAAATGTCTCAGATTTCATATTTGTTTTTCCAATTATGTATAATTGACTTGAAGGGAACTTTACCGAACAAACAGTACTCTGCTGGACTAAAGCGATATTGTAATGAAGGACACATTTCATAATAGACCACTTCACTTCATATCACTCAATAAATGAAAGGCAACCATTGCTCCGATGTAATCACAACAATTTTCTATAACTTTTAAGTGTCTTTACATAAAATGCCATGATTTAAACAAATATATTCTATCAAAATGTGACATAATATACACAAAATATATTTTAATTATATAATATGATATTCATATGATCTAAAACATATAACATGATCTCGACATGCAAATTTATCCACAAAGTAATATCGATTATTTTAAAATATCTACAAAATTTCGATTGAATGTCTTGCTGCAAATTGAACCTAAGAAAGTGATATAAATATGTTTATAGAATAGACCCGTTTGAAAAAATAAATTTTATTGAATAGGATTATATTTTTATTAATAAAAAATACTAATATTATTATACAATGCAATGATTTTGTACAAAAACGGTTTCCTTATATGTAAATGCAAGTGTGGCCACATCAACTATGACCGCGACCGACATATATAGCCTGAAGACGTCCTGACACAGCTATAAGGGACCCAACACGCCTTACCGTCTCGTCCATCTTGAAGGTGCCCAGTGTGGTCCACTTATGTGTGTTCCAGAGACGGAAGGACATCTCCTCCGCCGAGTTGGCATAGGAGAGGAGACGAGCGGGCAATTCGGCCGGTGCCGACGAGCAATTGGCCGGGAAGGTGGCCGGGATTTCAACCGAGTCTGGTCCCACCTTGTGCCCCACCAAACGGTGGATGATTTTACCTAGAGCAGAAGAGAGGGGGAAGACGGGGGTGGAAGGGGGATTGATAGGGAGGACTGGTTTAACAATGAGTGCTGGCTTATAAAATGTTTCCATGTCTGGCCTTCATTAAATGTACTAAGTTTTAATTTTAAAATGTTTCCTAATAATTTTTATCAATTTTTGAAGAAACATTTAGAATTTGATATAATAATAATAACAATAATCAACACCATTTAATAAACATACTGAAATATAGCGTACTATATTTTAATTGTTACAATATTGTTACAATATTGAAAAAAAATTAGTTTAATTTCTTTAATGTAAGATTCTTTAGTGGTCTTCATTTACAATTGTGCTTATACCCACATAACGACTGAGTGTAACATTAAATTAAATAAATATTTAACATTCACAGAAAAGCATATATATTATTAATTGTATAATTAGTTTAAAAATGTATATTTGTTACGAGCTGACAACTTAAATTACTTAATAAAAATGAAGAAGTTTTACTTAAAATTAAATGAATTACTTATTATAACGTAATAATGTTTTACACATACAATAGCTACGTTGAACATTTATTAGAAAGATGATTATAGTAGCAGCATATAGCAAAATGTAAATGATATCATTTCGATAATGATCATGTCGAATGTACCTTGTTCGTAATGATTTTTTACTTATTGATACTTATTACCAAGGACAGCCTTTTTCAGCTGTCCTTGCTTATTACTTAATGATATTATTTTACTTGTAACTTATTTTAACATATTTATCAATTAGCATGTCGAATTGTATCGAAAGTGTTGATAATGTGCATATTGAAAATGCCTTATTCACTTTGAAAAGTAACCTTGTTTTTATTTATTTAATAATAGAATATGGCGCAAAGATAATAATTATATAAGACATGTTGTTCACTGCACAGCTACAGCAAACAAATGAATAATTATCAAACAATATAGCCTACATATAACAGTGTACGAGATAAAATAAACTGTACTGATTGCGAGGCATTTTAACTCTGCAGAAGCTAAAAAATTGAAACCCCTCGTAATGTGAAAGGGGCAACGGTTTTTAGAATGATATACATATAGTTTAGTTATAGTATAGTTGACCAGTCTAAATGGTTTTGTTGGGCGCGAAGCGCTATAAGTATGGAGTGCAGCTAGAATCGAAGCATTGTAATACTTTTAATTAAAAAATACTTTAAAATCTTAAATAATATCTAATTACACCTTACAGAAAAACAATACGCAGTCAATAAAATGACTGATATATGTAATAAACGAATTTTATTAACAAACATATATATAAAACTGTTTAAATTTCTGTTTATATTTAAACTATTTCTGAAATTTCAACAGTATTTATTATTAATTATTCAACATACAAATAAAATATGTCAATGTTGAACACGTAGCTAATTTATATATAACTTATTTAAACTACAAAAAACATTAAAACTGCATTACTAACAGAACAAAACTTTATTAAAATCAATTGTTCAATCAATTGTGTCTAATAATTAATGTAATTAATCAATTACATCAAGCAAGGTAAAACAAACTAGATAAATCCTTTGCAACAAACAAAGTGCAATTATGATGCGTCCTTGACCATTATTGACAACATATTATTAAAACAAAAAAATATACATTGTCACATGAAATTCACATTAGAAAAATACACCGTTATCGTAGAAAACATCTAGGTCACTGTTGCTAGTTGCGCCAAAACTAAAAATATAAAATTACCTTGACTTGTGAAAAATACAATAGTTACCATAATATACAACAAGCTCATTGGTGCTAGGAAAGCCCAACAACCGTTGCTAACGATTTAGATTAGACTTAACGTATACTACTAGCGTGAAGAAAAAAAACATATCTCAAAATTTAACCAAGTTGACCTGATGGAAATAGTCTACTCTGATAAAGTTGGAACGAAAAAATATATGGAAAGCCGAAGGTTAAAAATGGATATTTCCGGGATATGGAAGGAATATGTGAGCTGATCACAACTGATAAGAGAGGAAGGAACCTTAGAATGACGTGTTGATGTTTAGCGTTCGTACAACTTCCAGCTCTAGGTTTTCTGATAGTATAAGTTACAGTACACAGTTTTAAATAATCTGAAAACGCACCTTGATCGATGTCAATGATTCGCACATAATTGTCGCTGCAACAACAGACAGCCAATCGTTGATCGAGCATACGTAATGACATCACATCGACGTCATCGTCACGTTTTGTGTACTTGTAGAGCTTGAGAACTTCACTGTCGGCCACCGTATGCAGCAGTCTGCGGTCATCCCTGTGAAAGAAATGAAGAAGTTTTGTTTAATTCGGTACGATTAAAATGGTCTTTAATGTATACATATCGGGCGCTTGTTTAATATTCGATTATACATGTAATTTATATAAAAATAAAATATTTAGGAATACTTTTAATTATCGATATTATATGTATATTAAATTTAAAACTCAATTTAGTTAACCAGAAATTGATTTGATAAATTTGAAAATCAACAAGTTACAAGCCATAAAATTAATTATTTAATAAATCAATATTTAAATATCGATAACAAAGTTGTTATCTCTTTAACTAGTTGGTTGGGTGTAGATTTTTAATCTTCTATTTGAAATTTATTGTTGCTGCCATATCCACTGGTCGACGTCAATACGAAAAGACTTGGTAAGATGTGTAAGGTTAAGCTGCAATGTCAAAATAGCAGCATCCCAATATTATGCTATATTATATGTAACTCTATTATACATTAATATCTACTATAAAGAGCAATCGATGAATATTTAAAAGCTTAAATCGCCGTTCTTAACCCTTAACTACATTATGAATACTCAGATGTACATTACGAATTTATTTAAAACTTGCAAGCACGACGTGTTTTTCGATTTTATACATTCCAGCGATTACGTCAACCTTGTTACTGCGGTGTTTCACCAATTTGATTTACTGCGCCTGTTCTATAGCCTACTACATTGTATATATTGAAGCACACATCAGCCTCACTTGAGCCCGTCCGCAATGGAGAAGACTCCCAATGCGGTGACAGAGGTCTTCAGAACATTGACGTTCACCGTGCTCACCACACGGTTATCATCCACAAAGGTGACATCGGACAGACTGAAGTCGCTGTCTTTCTCCTTCAGTTGGCAGCGCACGTGTCCTGTTGTCGTGTCGAACACATACATACACTCGCAGTCCTCGTCAGTTGCCAAGCCAACACTGCCATCTTGAGATATCTTGACGGTGGGAAGAAGTTATAGAATGCGTATCACACATCAATTGGTACGGTACCTTGAGATATCCATTAATAATGGAAAGAAATCCCATATTTATATCACGAAACTGCAATCGGATTTCAATCGGACTTCATGAAATTTTAAGCTAAATTGAAACATCTAGTTCAGGTTGGAGAGAGTTATACCATGCAATGTTTTATTGTAGAGTTTAATAAATCATTACATATTATATTGTGATTCAAGCTTTTACATGTTTAATAAAATATTAGATAATAACGTTGTTTTAAAAAAATCTGAAACATTGACATGCTCGATTGTATAATTATAAAATCATATTTCAGAAAGGTAACAAAATATTAAAGAAAAGCAGGAGGTCGAGGCAATAAATTCATAAAAATAAAGTTCAAGAAGGTGATGATAACCTGCAATCCCCTGGAACAATTTGATAAAATTAAAACATCACAATGACACGTGAAATTCATTATTAAAGCAACATATTCTTTGAGCATCCTTCATAGATTTAAACTATTTCGTTTAAATCTATGGTACTATAATCACAAAACTATGTATCACACAATATAGCTTATGACACAAACAAAGTGCTAACAGACTTATATAATACAAATCAATATTCAGTCTTAGACTATAATGTTCTATGTCTGCAAGTATTCAAATTACATAATAATTAATCTTACAACATAATATAAAACAATACACAAAACATTTACAAATTACATGTTCATATTCATAAATCATATTAAACTCTATAATAAATAACGGCTGTTTTACCTTTAATCTTTTTACTGTTTTACACATCATTGAGTTATGACCCTTATTAAAAGCGTATACTTACTCAAATATGATTCGATATATGAAAATTGGGATACGTAAAAGTGAGCTATCGTCCAATATTTTTATTCACTATGACTTTTAACATAATATAATATGTGAAATTTTCGATCGAATGGTACCAAATTCACGTATGTTATGATATAGACTGGACTATTTTAGATAATTAAGATAGTTGTCTTATAAATATTTTAATATGTATTCTATTTATATTTATATATAGTTTTAATTTCCATTTTATATCCAGACAAGTAAGATAATAATTTGAATCTCTGTAAAATGTACGTAAATATTTTAGTAAAACAATGTTAGTAAAGACGTGTCCACCCAAAAGATATACCTTTATTTCGTCCAGAGTCTTCTTGGCATTGGGCAGAATTCCTTTGAGTATTCGAGTGACCTCTCCGGTGGCTATGTCCCACACTTTGACGTTGTGGGAGCCACGGGACATCCAAAATACCTCTGTCAAGTGAGTGAACACAAATAGTGGAAGTGTCACTGGAAACGTATTGAAAGTCAAATAACAATTGTTTGAGGAAAGTTTGGTGCGTGATCCTAAATATTGATACTCAAATTTCAAAATTATAAAATCCTTTATTTACATTTTGACTGATGTAAAATATCAAATATCACTCACAGTAGCTAGCTTATATTGCTACGATCAGTTGTACTTAATATAAATAACTCATGTAAATTATAAGTAAACATAAGCTGAAAGACCTTTCCAAGTTATGTCAATTTGTCACTATTTATCGAAGGTTTATTATTAAAGAAACGTTATTATTAATAATTAATTTTATTAAATATTAAATAAATATATAAAAGGTGAAAATCAATCATCTAATGGTCTTCATTCTAGAAGGATTATATATGACGAAATAATCAATATTTACTAAAAAATACTAATTGAAAAAATATTTTTAATTAAATATGTACGGTTTGTTTGGATAAAATATTAATATTAATATTACTATAATTATAAAATTATTATTAATATGTCATTTTCGATAATTCTCTCAATTATTCACAAGAGTAATATATCAGAGTTCTCCAATTTAGCCCACCTCTGGTAG